>BGPR01008714.1:0-14356 GCA_013235015.1 Araneus ventricosus | reverse complement strand
CTTGCTGCAAAGAGATTTTAAGTTTGGTTCTAATTTAGTTAACTTTAGTCTTAAACCTTCCAGCTGTCCGATCCGATTTGGGTTTTCTCCCATTTTCGGATTGACGCTCCTGACAATTCAATTGCCCCCTCTGGAATCTTTGCCCCACATTAGGAACAACTGGTTTTATTATTATGGGCAAAGGAAGAAAATGTTGCGTTCCTGGTTGTAATTCTAATTACAACAATACAGAATGAACGTTCCCTACATCAACAACGCAGCTACGGAGAGGCTTTAGACTATGACGTCACGAATCCAAGGTTCTGGCCTGAAGAGAGCTGTTTGCTTTCTTTTTGCGCACGGCCCCGAATCTGCGCTCTAATGAATGAATACATATCCGTTCCCTACACATAATTTTCCTGCTAAAATTTCAGGTATTTTTTCTTGGAGCCACAATCACCCCTGACCTACCCAACCGGCAAGGAGCCGTCCTGTCTCTAAGTTCGAGGGCATACTGTGGTATTAAAAGTGAATAAAGTACAATACTGATTTAATGGAATAAAAATTTACAATAGCACAACAACCCAGTTGTATGAATAAAAACATGCGAAGCGTGTATCGCTTCAAACGACACGGCGTTTGAACATTTATTTTGAGTTCACCAAAGGTTTGTTGTTGATACGACGTCCTGCTTGCCATTATCCGGAGGCGTAGCGACCGGGGGGGGGGTATAGATGCCAGGGTGCCAGTTTTTTGGGGCTCCATGGAGTCAAAATCTACTGCGCGTGTACCATTTTTAATGCAAAATGTGATGAGAGGGAGCAAAAATAATACCAAAACTCCTGGCACGATTTACTCTTGTTAAGCCACTCTGACGACTGAGAATTTTATTCTTCTCCTGACGCCACTTACTTTCGCTACGCCACTGATCATGGCGACAAAATGTTAATGCGTGTATATTAATTTTTTATTGTCAAAAAACGATGAGGGAGCGAAAAAATCCCATGTCCCTGGCTCAGTTTACACAATCTAAGTCACTGATGGGGGCAAAAAATCGCATTATGACCCGGGCGCCACTTTCCCTCGCTACGCCACTGCCATTATCTTATCTATCATACTGCGTACATCTTGTAATGTTGTTTTTCATGAAACTCTGTTATTGTGCTATTGCAAATTTGTACTCCATTCAGAATGAGTTTGAACATTTTATCTGGTGTATCCTTTTCTTTTACTTAATTCACTGACCAACAGCCCCCTGTAGCGGTCGCATTTCCGACCCCATTTTCTGTTGCAAATATAGCTTATTTCTATATGACTGATCTACCCTTGAAGTTTGCAAACGGCCTTTCTGAACACCCTGTATCCAGGTGCCCACTTATTTCAGGGCCATCCCCCCTTAACTTCAGAACGACGGCAGTTTTAGTCATGAAAGCAGTGTCTAGGTATAGTGAAACGTCTATGCGCTATGCGATGAGACCACTTACAACGCCAACTGGTGGCAAACTTTGGATTTAGCGTTTCTATCTCGAAAACGGTAAAAAATAGCGGGAAAATGTCAATTACAAAGTTATAGAGAGTTATCGATGTAGTACAAAAAGACACCTTGTTCAGAATAATACAAAGAACAGAAAGTTTAAAATATCTATTTATTTGAACTCGATTTCCGAATTTTTGACGTCTCGAAAGGAGTTAAAAAGGGAAAAAACAAACAATTATCGCAAGATACCTTTATTTTCAGTGTTCGAAGTGCTCTCCGTCACCTACAATACAGAATTTTTGCCCTTGTTCGAGGTCCATAGGTCCATACACTCTCTACACGTTTTATCATGTAGTTGGTGTGCTAGCACAAGCAACAGTATAATGCATCATTGAAAGTCCTGCAATGTTGACGGAAAGGTCCATACACCTGCTGTTTGAGTTATTCCTACAGGAAAAAGTATAATAGGGTAATTTTTTGCCCGAAAAATAACATTTTTTGCTTTTGTCCGTGTCTTGTGACATAACAATTTCGGAAAATGCGAACAAACAAATGTGCATTTTAAGCGTTCTGCTCTTCGTATTATTCTTGCATGTTATTACAAGGTGTCTTTTTGTACTAAATCGATGACGTCCTACAACTTTGTAATTGACATTTTCCCTCCATTTTGTACCGTTTTCGAGATAGGAACGCTAACTCCGAAGTTTGTCACCAGGTGGCGTTGTAAGTGGTCTCATCGCATAGCGCATAGGCGTTTTACTATCCCTAGACTCTACTTTCATGACTAAAGCTGAGAAGCTAAAGCTAAGCTGACTGAAAGCTCCCTTATTTAAGTGGACACCCTGTATATAGAGATAATTTCGCAATGAACATTATGTTCAGACACCTCTTTTACCTAAAAAGCATAATAAGGATCAACATAACCATGGTGTAACTTCAAAAGAGGACGACAATCTAAATAAACTAAATTATGAGCCTTTTTTCATTCAGCAAATAGGGTAGTCTCGAGTGCTGGAGAACTCAATGAAACGATTTTACTTTTGAGGTATAATTGGTGAACAGAATTCAACTCATAAATTGTGTTCTGCTTAAACACATATATATATATGCTTCCACTAAAAGGTTTTTTCAGTTTATCATCAGAGAGTCTTTTGGGAAATTATTTTAATATTTAACTTAAGTGCTAACAAGTACAAGTGAAATAATTTAACAAGAGATATTAAAAATTAAACTTTGTATTATACAGAATGGCGCAAAAATGCAGCAACTTCTAAATAAGACACAATCAAACAACAAAAATCATGCTTTAATTAAAATTAAAACACCTTAAGATAAAATAAAGAAGAGAAGTGGAAGAGAAGTCGAATGGCGAACTTTTTCAAAGCGCCACTCTCCATCGGAGTTCTAATATGGTTGGTATAATTGGTTAGTTAACTTCAGATAATATTTTTAATGCAATAACTGAATGCTGCTGCTTTGGCGCGCAGAAGGTATATTGTTATCACTATTGTTTACTTCTTATGTATTTTCTTTTTTGTAATTAAATATCCTAACGTAAGGGCGTTTTTTTTCGATAAGACAATTTCAAAAAATACTATTAATAAAAAGAGGAAGTTAGCAAATTTAATGAACAACCAAAAAGAGTTCATTCCCTGAATATCTTTTACATGGAGAAGGAAAAATAGACAATGAAAAACATATAACTCCGAATATGAAATGCATAAATGACCTAAAAATTATTGAATTTCTACTTTTTAATTAGCCTATTCTTCTATCCATATTAATATATATTTTCATTCATATCATTGTTCTACTTCTCTAATTTCTGACAATACACTGATATCACCGTAACCCATCATTGCCACAGTATATTGCGAAAAATCTCCTCCTTAATAAATATGAACTCTCATTTTGTAAAAAGTGTAATTCCTTTCAAACTGATAACCTTTTCACACATATCATAGCAAACATCATTACAACTTCTCGTTGTTCACTTCCTTTTAACTGTGACAAATGTAAAAAGTTTCAATTAATAACAGTTTCACAGCGGCTTAGGAAATAAGACATTCGCTCCCGGATGTGATCTACTTCGTTGTATTTTCGCCCTCATCCTTTTCGTCACGATGAAAGATGCCTCAAGTTTTTTTTTAAAACTTTTTTCTCCCCGTGGTCAAAAACTACGCCGATGCTCCAGGCTACAGGCCATCATTTCGCTTTCTTCACAACGGATCTTAAGTTCGGAAAAAGTAACTTTTAACTCTTTATTTTTGTGTTTCGCCTTCGGTGTTTTTAAGAGGAAAATTAGAACACTGATTGCCCTGGTTTTGCGTTCGGTGGTGGGCTCAAAAGGTTCTTCGAATGTTGTTGGGAGGCAAACATCTGCTCGAATGGGCGTGTCCGACTGAAACTTCCGTCAAGCGCCCAGATGGCACGAAGATACGGTAATCGATAAGTTTTTGTTCCGAAAATCCACTTCCCCAACATATTATTAGAAAAGCCGAACACACATTTTCTATGTTGCGCAAACAAATTTAATTCACCGAGAAAAGTTCCCGGAAATACGATACGAAAATTAAAGCTCGTGCGTTGGATCATACGGCGCCATCTTTTCGGTTTAATGATATAAGATAATATGTATATTAAAAATCTGAGGTAGGTTGGGTCCCAGACACACCCGCATATCTTGTTTCCATATATACGTAAGCAATTGTTGATATATTTACCCGTGAATGGCAAGCGCACGTGCCATGTATCAAGCAACCCAAAATTGAAACTCGGACTGAATTATATTCCTTTCATATACAACCAAAAAGATATGAAGAGAATTTCTGTAAAACTTAAGAAATGATTTTATTGAATGAGACTTATATAATAATCCGAATTGATCGCTGGTAATAATCCTAATTGACAGCGGCGTTTTGATCGCTGAGATGTTAGCTTAATTAATTAGGTATCTAGGTTTATAGGATTTGCTCAAGCAGCAAGTCTATTATGAAAAAAAAATTCTAAGAAAAAGTTTCTTATAAAATTTTTCTTAAAAAAAGATCAAAAAAGACTTTTTTTTTGTAAAATAGCTAAGTATTTGTTTTAACTATAATAAAAAAAATGAAATTAAAAACTAGTCAAAGTGTTGAAAGACTGTTATTAAAATTGATAAAGACAATAATTAGTTTTTGAAGGAAGCTATTAGAGCAGAGAAATACGAAAATATTTAAAAGGGATGATTTACAAATCAGTTACACTTTTCTGAAATTCTACAAAAGGTTTCATTCTGTAAAAATCAGGAATACGAAATATGATTTACAGATGGGATATAGTTTCATATGCGACAAACAAGAAGATTTTTCACCTCATGTGCAAAGATGAGGTGATTTCATGATTCATTTTCGCAATGAAACTATAAACGAACCAATTTCTATACTGCTTGGTATCGGGAGATGGCACTTGCTTTGTGATTTTGCGGAGGCTGTGTATTTTGCAGCATTATCAGTTAATTCACTGCGATAACACTACATGATTAATAACCAAAATAAAATTGCCAAATAATTGTGCAAGATTATGGTAATTTCACCTTAACGAATGATATAAGATGTTGATTATGCTAATCGCAAGGAATTGCCAGAGGACCTTCACGAGAACTAAACACTCGCATGTATGAAAAATAATGAACATAACACCCAGATAGCAAAGAAAGCTTGTCTTAAAGGTTTTGGAAACCTTGTAGTCAGCGAGGGTAAAGGGTTGTCACAAAGGTTTCCATGGCTTCCAAAGGGTTCCATATTTAGGCAAGGTAGCAGAAAGGTTCGCTAGTCAACAAGAAACAAGGTTTTCAGTAAGATTTCCCCACGCTTTTATTACAAGCTTGTTTCAGGTCTTTCAAAAAGTTGCTAAGAGAGCCCTCCTTCGGCGGACAAAATAGAACCCCCTTTCCCCCTCTGAAGCCGTACTCTTACAGGGATCCAACCCTCCCCACTTTTTTCACCTCTCTTCTAAGCTGTACTTCTGCAGAGAGTTTTTTTATTCCCCTTCTTCTTCTGACGTCATCTTAGAGTTATCTGGAATGTCAATTAAGCAGAGTAATTAGGAATCTTAATTAATCAAAGCTTAATTATTAATTTGATCAATCTAATTTTTAATTGAACTTACTTGCACGATTTCGTTGTAGATTGTCCTCCGAGCCGGGGATCGAACTCACGTTCATAGAGTTGGAAGGCAAACGCAATAACCACTATACTGTTCGGGGCTACACACGATAGGACAGTGGTTCATGAAAAGCTTTCATATGTCAATTTTTGCGGGAATGGTTTCGTGGACTTGTCGAGCAAACCTTGTCGGTGAGGTAGTTCATGAAAAGCTTTCCTATGTAAACCTTGCGGCAATGGTTTCCGAAACGGTTTGCACGGAATTGCTTTCGCGGACTTGTCGTTCAAACCTTGTCGGTGATGTAGTTCATAAAAAGCTTTCATGTGTAAACCTTGCGGTAATGGTTTCCGAAACGGTTTGCGCCGAAATGTTTTCGCGGACAGCCTATGGAAAGTGAAATGGCAACCTTTCCGAAACCTTCTTCGTTGTCTGGGCACTCGCATGTATCGCCGCGAACCGCAACTAAAGGACTGAGAATCCTGAAAAGAGGCCCCATTACGAGCACCTCATACAGAAGACCTTCGCCCCACGCCGCTGTGCCTGCAATAATTGTAGAGAAGACCTCATACACGGAGCCTACACTAAGGTGGTATGTCCCATCATCGTAAATGAGACTGTTAAGCAGCCCACTTCACCTCATATGGCAACACTTGAGCGCTTTTCTATGCGGCGACTCCTCATCCTCGTATTGGAGTAGCTCCACTACATCCCGCAGGATGTTGATTATTATAAATAAATCTACACATAATTCACTGTCGAAAGCTTTTGTTCTACCGCAAGTAGGAATATTCAAAGATCAAGGATTCGAAAATCATTGCAATATTATTTGGGTAATCACCTAGAGCAGTGGTCGGCAAACACATCAGTCAAAAGAACCAAAGATCAGCAGCACAAAGATTAAGATTTCTTTTGAGAGCCAAATTCTTTTCAAGAACCATGTTTGTAGGAGCCACTTTAAACTAGCTACTAATTAAAAACTAAAACTAAACTAATCGTATGTAGTCGAAATGGATTCTCGGCAGAGCCGCATCCAAGTGGCTAAAGAGCCGCGATTTACTGAGCACTGATCTAGAGCATTATAATTCAGATTAGTATAGCATAAATCCAATAATTTTTAAGGGAGACGAGTTAACTAAGTCATACAAAAAATAGAGAGATCCTCTATTCTTTACGTACCTTTTGGAAAACCCGAAATCAGCCATATATTATTTATGCCATATATGGCAATATTTGAAGATTTTCATGTGGAAATAATTTTGAAATTTAATGTAATTTCGAGTAACAAAAGATTCATTCTCGTATAACTAATGAATTGACTTTTTATCCCGTCGTGGATCCCTCCCATCCCCCCTAAAAATAAACAAAATTAACTAGTATCTATAAGTAACTAATACGTTCCTTAAAAAATTTAAATGAAAAAAGTAACTTGTACCTGAAGTTGATATGTATCTATGAACCTCCTTTCTTCCATCCTGTTGTACTGTATTGCAGGACGAATTAACAGACTTTTTATAAAAAAAGACTTTAAAAATAACTAAGTATTTTTGTAATAAATATCACACTGTGAATCTCAAGAATGCGAAACTAAAAAATTATTGACTAATAAAATTAAGCAACTGGTAAGTTTCTTAGATAAATAAACATTTACTACTAGCTAGAAGTTCATATGAATCTATTATTCCACGGATTCGAAGAAGTATTAAATAAAAATTAAGTAAATAATAAAAATGAACCAATAGCTGAAAGTAATTAGTAGATTTCGCAACAGATGTATTTAATGTACATTGTATTATATTTAACGTCCATTCGACTAACAACAAAACTATCCTAGCGTAACGTAACAATAAACTTTTTCTATGCCGTGGATCCCAAGAAATTTGAATAAAAAGAACTCGCAGCTAGTAGTAACTAATTACTTTCGCAATTGAAAATACTCTTGGCATTTAATATTGTTTGGAGCAACAGGTGAGCTATGCTAGTATAGTCCAAGAACTAATTTCCTGTTCCATACCATAAGTTTTTAAGAAGAACGAAACAAAATTCTAATATATATAAAAGCCAAATTATAAGATAAGAAATTTGTGGTATACGGTGAAAGTTTTCATCTTGTTTCTTATAGTAATGAGAAACAATGGGGGATGAGAAAAAGGGTGAAATATCTATAATTAAAAAAAATTAACCTGATGAAGAAAATTTTAGCTCCGTGGGAATAACGTGTATAATTCACTTTATACTAGCTAGAAAAAGAACATCAAGTCTTTTTCAAATCGAAAAGAATGCATCTTACCCTTCTTTTACCATTTAGCTTGACCCAATATACTGACGTTGCTTTTCTACTCTTTTTATAAAGAACCCTGAATTAGAATTTCTGAATGCTTTTAAACTTGAACTTTAAAATACACTTCGACTTAGAAGTAATTTCTTTCTCTTTAAAAAGAAAACGAAAAATTTTATTTTTTTGAAAAAGAATTGGAATTGGAACATTAGTAATAACTAATGTGGGATAGAGAAATTGCGTAAACATTTTTTTTTCGCTTTGAAAAAATTGTGAAATTTAGGGCAATGATTAGGCAGGTAAAAATACCTCTTTCTAGAAATGGTCTGGAGTTCCTGTTCGAAACAAACAACATTCTAGTTTGGAGGAAGTAGATCAATGTCCATAAAAAAATTGATCAAAAAGATTTCATCATTTTATGAACTAATTAATGAAGAACATTTTAATAAATCTTTTCTAAAAGCTTCGTTCATTGCTTCATTTCATTTAGTCTTAAATTCTTTTCCCAATTCTAGAATTTATTTGAAATGATGGAATTTATATTGCGTTTCCGTAATAATAAAAAGAGATATAGTATCCTTCATTTTTTTGTGAATATCGTGAGTTATTTTATTTATCTTTCCACTTTGGATTCTTTATTTTTTTTGAATTATTGACTGTGTGCGTGTTTAAATCCATTTTATTGATTAATAGACATGATCTTCTTCGTGATGATGGTGATTAGAATTTTTTTAATTCTAAACCTTCAACTATTTTAAATATATTCATTCCGATATTTTTAAAAGATTTTTAGAGTGCCGATTTTATGAATGATTGAAATTTCTGTGAATTAACGTCTTCTGTGTCGAGGGATTTGTTAGCCTCTTTGAAAACTCTTTTAACATGTTACCATATGTAAATTGCGTGATGTGACGTGCACGATGCAAAAATATTTCAAAACGCTCTACAGGACAGACCGTTGGA
This sequence comes from Araneus ventricosus, assembly GCA_013235015.1. Lineage (NCBI taxonomy): Eukaryota > Metazoa > Arthropoda > Arachnida > Araneae > Araneidae > Araneus > Araneus ventricosus. The sequence goes on along the minus strand of BGPR01008714.1, from coordinate 5,519 downwards.
CCTAGAGCTACCAAATTTGACAGGTAGCTACTTCTTGGTAATTAATTCTTGGCTCACTAAAAAAAAAGTTTTTCAAATTTTTTATTAGATTTTTAATTAAAAATTAATCAAAATTTTAGCAATTTTCCCTTAATAACTTTGGAGTATATTACCGCATAACATTATTTTTACACCACTTTAAAATTAAAATAATTACCCTTTTAGTGATACCAATTTTTTATTTTGCAACAATATTTTTCATCGTTTTCGCTACTGCATTTGGCGGGTTCAGAATTATAAGTGGACTAACACAGCCATGAATCAGTGGCGAATACAGGATTTGGTCGGGGGGTTGAGGTCATAAAAAATTTGTATCGTCGTGACGAATGTCAAACCTCGTGGCGTATGTAAACCAAAAGACTTTAACTTTACAGACTTTACTCACCAAACAGTAAGAATCACAAAGAATACTACAATACTTCCGATAATTTAATAAAAAATACAATGAAATAACCGCGTCAACGCTACAAGTACGAATGGAACGACTAGAAAAGTAGGAAAATTTTCTTGTTTGTCCAGTCAGAATGCAATGCTGTCATGTTTTTATTATTTTTTTTAAATAAAAGGAAATTAAGAACAAGCAGTTGTAGTGATTTTAAATAAAATTAAGAATTCTAGTTTAGCTTTGGGGGGGTGCAGCCCCATTCCCCCCCGGATTCGCCACTACCATGAATAGTGCAGAAATGTTATATTTTCTGTGTAGTAATGATTGAAGTCCATAGTTCTATTTGTATCCACCGGTCAGCAAGAGCAATTGAAGTCCACTGTTATTTTAACCCTTTCTAAGGCCGTGGTAAGTATACTTCCCACCAAATTCATCAATTTTTAAATTCATTTTTTGAAAGTTGGCGTAAGTTCTCGCCTAATTTTTCGATGAAGCAAAAACCTGGATGTTCTAATTTCTTATCTCAAACCATAACGAAGTGTCTTGACTTGGTAATTAATAATTAATTAATAAACTTAACAAAAAATAATGTCATCTAATAAGCTAAATGAATTTATTTTCTTAAATTAATTTGAATCCCAAAGTTATTTTATTATGCTACTACTGGAAAAAATAGCCCTTTAAAGGGTTAAATGTGTATAATCAACTTTAAAATCTGTTTTCTCAAAAATAAATCTCGTGGACTTGATTAACTTTAACTCTGAACTTTCCATTTATACACAAGCTCGTTGAGACGATATTAAATACAATTTTTGTGTGAACAATATCGTTATTACATAACTAGAAAATCACCCGTCATGGTTTGACGGGTGCAAATTGCCTCTTCATTCGAGAGATTTCCCTTCAAATTTGACGTGTTTATATAGATATATATGCGAGAGAAATGTTTAACATTGATTGAAAACAAATAAAATAAACATATATTTTATGGCAGGAATTTTTTTTATTTACATATTATTTAAATATTTCTTTATTCGAAAAACCTCTTGGTAAACAACATTCCGTGTGAAGTATTTTTCGTTGTTTAATAATTTTCCTTGTACTTCAGATGTCTTTGTGTAAATTTTAACGTGATTGGGAATCCTGGACCTTGAAAGTGCAACATAGAGCTGTCCATGTGAAAAGACAGGCTCATCGAGGTAAATTCCAACATGATCGAAAGTTTGCCCTGCGATTTGTTGATAGTCTTCGTGTAAGCTGGAATTAACGGCACTGGCGGCGGTTGAGAACGAATGGTAGATTCACGTCACTGGTGGCTAATTTAATTCTTGGCAAGAAAACAACATCGCCACGATTGCATTCAGATACAATTTGGCGTCCAAACGATATCACGCGCGTGATATACCACTGACGTAATTTACTACTTTCGATTAAAAAAACGGAAATTAATTTGAAATATAGGATTAATATAATTTAAAATTTCTCGGGAACTATTGATCATAGCGAGATAAATTTTTTATCAATCGATAGAAAATTCTATTTCACTATTTTAGAGCTATTAAATTTGAAATTAGAACGACAATTACTCTTTTAAATTTAAAATTACTGAAATTTAGGTTCTCTAACAATGAAATAATGCTGTTTAACGTCTCGCAGTGCTATGGCACGAGTTTTATTGTTGGTGACGTCAAAGCATTACCTGAGGATCTGGGCTATTATATTAGTAATTAAGAGCAAGTTCTCAAAAATAATATAAAGACAGACGAATCGAGCCTAAAAGATTATCATGTTAAGATGTTCCAAGCTAGAGATTCGAATCGCCTCCAAATTTCTTTTCTACAGTTTCTGCCTGTCATGTTGTCCATCATTTGGTTTAGTTTAGTTATATTAAAGTACCGTTTTGAAGCAACACGAGGGGACTGACTTGGTAATTTTGAACCGCGGTCAGATTACCAGGACGACACCTGAGCTGGCATCCCGTCTCCAAACTTCCGCACCACACCAGCGGAAGGACGCTTGGTCCCTTACGTATGATTTAATGTGCAAAAGGCCGCATACACGACGCATCTCCAGTGAAATCGGGTTTCGAACCTGGAACCCCCATCCCCGAAGCCGAGACCTTTACCACCAGGCCACCACGGCCTGTCCTGGATTTGGATGTACTGCTACCATCGGTCACTGGTCATCAACATAATAAGTTATGAGTGCCGATTTTTTATGTATTTTCTCCCCTGAAAAAATTCACTTCATTTCATTTTTTGGTTATTCCTCTACTTATTTTTACATGAATTCGTCCTGTAGTTGAAATGGCAAATTTCATGGGTCCTTCAAACAAATAATTTACGCCCCATGCTCCAGAATTTTTATCTCTGAAGAATTTTGTTATTCTAAACCTTCTAGTATTTTAAAGGCATTCATACTCTGATTTTTTTTAATTTTTGGGAGTCGATTTTTTGAATATTTCAAATTTGTATCTTCTGTGTCAAGAGGATTTGTTGAAGGGGGTTCCAAATAGGGATGGAAAAACCTACCGGTTTTAACAGAAAACCGGTTTTTCTATTTCGGTTAACCGGTTTTTTGGTTATTTTTTTTGTCCCGGTTATAACCGGTTATTGTTTTTAAATCCAATAACCGGGCAAAAAACAAGTTTGGAATATAGGCTCGATTTTAGGTTCGATTAGACTGAAATTTACCAAGTTAAGAAGTTTTGAATTTCATCATCTTAGGCCAATCAACGACAACCGTTTCCTCGAGGCGTCTGCTGGTTGGCGGATTACTGAAAGAGTCTTTATGAACAGATTGGCCAATGGGTTGATTTCTTGTGAAAACAATATTAATAAAAAATTTTGTCTGCAAACGGCGTCTGTTTTTTGTAGCCAAAAAATATTTATCTTTAGTCGGAAGTTCTGTGGCGTCCGAAAGATTAGTATCTACGTTGAATGATGTTGTTTCCGATGAGAGATATCGACTCACGGATCAACACATTGCTGAAAGAGTGTTTATGGGCAGATTAGATGATAAATATTGGCCAGTGAATTAATTTCTTGTGAAAACAATGTTAATAAAAAATTTTTTTTTAAAAAATCTGCCCCCCCCGAAAACCGGTTATTTCAGAAACCGGTTATTTTGAGCATTAAACCGCCAGGTTAAACCGGAGGTGAAAAAACCCCGAATAACGGAAAACTAGTTATTTTCGCAACAACCGACATCCCTAGTTCCAAAAGTAAATTGACGTGGCGCATTTGACGTGTATCATGGGAACCTGAAAAGACTCATTTTTTTGGCATGAATTGAGAGTTCCTTGTAGATTGCTTTCCTTCTATAAAGTTCACAAGTGCTGAAAAGAAGATGAAGTAAACGTGCAACGGGCAGAAGCTAGCCTATTTATAAAACAACAGTTTATCTCAAATAAACAAGACCTAAATGTATTTAATTTCATTTAATATCTTGATTAGTATTCATGGCGCATAAGATCTGAAAATTCACTTAATTGGATCAGAATACCTAGTGATGATATCATTACATATTTACATACATTACATACTTTTGTTTTTATATTACGAGCCATTAACGCTTGTTCAGCTTTGTAATAATACACACTACCCCCTCATCTACACGCTCCATCTTCTCTTAATTAAAAATTCAAAACACGATTTTAATCTTAAACAATTAATCTCAATGTGTTTTAAATCTCTACATTAGTGACATATCATATTAAGTAATCCCTTGACAGATAATATGTTGGCCTACCATACATTGCGGTTTGACCGGGATTGTGGTTTCAAAGCTTGCTCCAATGTCCCGTCTGGTTTGACATTTTGTCCCGGTTTGGTATGTAAGGAGAACACTGTTTCAAAAGAATCGACGAGAGATATATAATTTGTATTGATAATTATTTCGGTAATTTTTGTTTCTTCCAGTATTGTATTAAAAAATAAAAACCTGAAGTCAACTTCATCTTAGGTTGAATTCTTTTTGCACGGGGACATGGGGAGGCGTTCTGTATCTTAAATCTGCCCACATATTTTGTCTCTGTGGTCCTATAATACTAAATTATCCTCCAACAATTAACAACCATTATAACCCAATTTGGTTACACTTCTTGGATTATTGTGGTTTTTAACCCCGTTAGTGTGGCGTGGAAGTTTGGAGAGGGGGTTCCAGCTCAAGTGTCGTCCTCGTCATCTGACCGGGGTTCAAAATTACGAAGTCCGTCCCAAAATAGCCCTCGTGTTGCTTCAAAACGGGACGTTAATATAACTAAACAAACAAACAATTGTGGTTCGAAAACTCGTTCCGAAGTAACGCCCGGTTTGTCATTTTGGCCCAGTTAGCTATGTAAGAGAACATTGTTTCAAAAGACTCGAAAATGATATATATTACGTTGATAGTATATCGGTAATTTTTTCTTCTCCCAATATTTTATTAAAACGTAAAAACCTGGCGTAGGCTGATTCTAGGTTAACCCACAAAAAAAAATTTTTTTCCTTGATCCTACAATTCTAGCCATTCTTCTACAATCGGTAACCATTATGCCCTAACTTGGTTACACTTCCATCATTGAAACGGTGAACAAAAATAGTTACAATAAAAATGTTGGTGACAATATTCAGTTCCACGTAACCTTCTCCACTGGTCAGTAAGATAATCGCCTTCTAGTGACAAAAAAATGCCTTAGGATTGACTGGCTGAAGATGAATGCATTATGGATATTCCAGTTTCAAACAGCATTCACTACTGCATTTTCAAGAATTAACGAACGCTCATCTCCTGTTTTATATAATTCATGAGCAAAAACTTTAAACAGGCAGTTCTAGTCTTTCACTATTTCCCATATATTTCATTCGGAAGCCTTCTTAAAAGGACAGCTTATTATCTTTAGGGCAGTTTTTGTTCACCGTTGTTACAACACTCATAAAAGATAAAAGAATGAATAATGACATACGAGTATTCACATCAGAATCATAGCATAGTCATCTCACTAAATGATACCCTCTAAACAAAATAATACGAATCTTCGCATCAAAAGAATGAGAAATAAAATAATAATAATTTCAAGATGCCAGTATTTATTTATCTGGGCTTATTATAAAAC
>BGPR01008713.1:51102-61878 GCA_013235015.1 Araneus ventricosus | reverse complement strand
GCACAGGCTTATCGGCAACTTATTTCACATCAAAGTTCAAAACCCGAGTTTGTTTTTTACTAACTCTGTTTCAGTCTGAAATCTTTTTTTGCTACCAACATTTCCTGATCCTCATAGTAGTGGGAAATCAACCCTGAAACAGCAGATAAAAACGAAGCAGGAAGGCGCGAATAATACACAAAAAAAAGCCGATATTATTTATTATCTGCTTTCAACATGGAATGAAGAAAATAAGAATGTTTTTTTTGGCTTCTTGATTAGACTGTGCAAAGAAAAGGCCTGGTATTGCAAGTATTTAAAGCTGCATTCCGAGCCATTTCAGAAGCAAAACATCTTAACGTTTTTCAGATATTTGATCATCAGAAGTGTTTGTTCTGAACTGCGTAACCACACTGAACGTACGTTTTCAATTTCTTCCTGAGATGATCCCTTCGAAAAGGCCCATTCCCAGTGTAGTGACAAAATGTCGCCGGGCAGATACATCGATTTCTTCAACATCAACTTCTGCCTCGAAAACATGAAAGCAAACTGTTGGGAGTCATCGAACTTGCCAAACCAAAATTCATCTTGGTGGTATTTCACTTTCCTCTTCGCGAACATCGACGAGACATGTTTCTATAGGGCACAATATCAATTATTTTGATCATGGTAAGTTTTAAATGACACTTCCCTCGCAGTTTTGTCCTCCCACCAAAGAGAGATTCACGGTCATCAACTCTGCGTCCTTATCCATCGATTTTATCAGATAAGTGCACTCTTTCTCCGGCTGGAAAGTGCTGAAGTTTGTAATTCCACACGAAAGATCTCTTCTCGACTCCTATGCGGGTGAGAGCGAAGCATCGAACGTTTTCGCCATATCTCCGATGTTCTTCCAAATTCTACAGCGAGTCGTAAGCAGTGATCCTCCTGCTAGAAAATGTAGATCGTTTCAACATAAATTTACACTTTCGCTTTTCAAATTCGAGTATCCATAGCCTCCACTCCACACAGGAAAAGCAGTGTTTAAGAAACATTGGACGTTGAATGGTACCGTCTAGTGCGATGAAAGCTAAGTTCATATATTATTTACAGTGTCCTGCATTCCGTGCAGTCCGATTCCCCGCTCAGGTAAATAACTAGATGTACTTCCATCTTCTGCACCTCTTGATAGAGAGTCAGCTCACTTCGTTCTATGTATCCCCATCCAATTACAACGCCGGATCACGTCTTCCCCCCCTTCTTCTGCAAGCAGTAGCTCTGCATTTTCTAATCTCCACGTAAATGAAACACGCACCATTTTGCTCGGAAGCCATGGAACGAAATACATCTTAAAACGGAACTAGGACGAATATTAAAGTGATTTCGGAACCACCAAGCGGCTGAAGAAAGAAAAGATCAGAAAAAAATAACCTGCATCAGATAATTCAGATTTCAGATTAGCACCAAAAACGCTGAACGAAAAGATACTCTACTAACAACGCATGCGCAGAGGGATTCCAGAATCAAAACCTATGACGATATATATTTTAAAGTCTAAATAAAAGGCGGGGTTATAAAGAAGAAAGAGCTTAATACTGAAGCCTTGATTTGACGAAATTTGGTGTTGATAACTTTCGCTACAAAGTTCCTCTCTCCTCCTATTAGCATAAACCATAAACAATCTGCAAGTAACCTAGTCATCTACTGTTTGGAATTTTTTCTTTCAGAAATCATAAACTACGATTAAGTATGCTGATACCGAAACTCGATATTTTTTTGGCATGTCTGCTGATTTCTTGTTATTAAGGTGACCAATTTTTACTTTCGTATAATGAAGAATACAAAGAGAAAGTATTGTAATCGTCAAAAAAAATTGAACTCGAGATTTTGACGAATCTCCACGTTTCTTAGACCTCCTGAGTCCGGAAAAAAAAACACAATTTTGAATTATGTCTGTCTGTGTGTGTGTCTAGAACACGATAACTCAAAAACTATTAGAGCTACGGGATGAAATTTGGTATGTGTCTTTAAATATAATTTGTAGGTTTCATCAAATTTTGGACAAAAATCCGTCAACGGAAGTCTGTTTGTCTGTCCATGGTCAAGTGCAACACTATAACTCAAAACTTAACAGCTCTAATGGATAAAATTTGTACACGCTTATCGTCATGAATGTAGGTCCGTGAGAAATTTTGGGCCAAATTCGTCGAAGGGTTGACTGCCTGTCGGTCTGCATAATTTACTTTGAAAAGAATCCGTTATCACTACGCGCATGCGTACTGGAAGCAATCTTATGTGCACCAAAGAAGCGAATTACGTCAGTTAGTCCTTGAGACGGCAAGAGTGAAACCTAGTGAAAAAAGGACTTTCACTCAGATATTTTTCAATCACTATAATGAAAACCTTCTGATAGTCATTGGATTCTGGGTACAGTAGGTTCAAAATTTTTTTAATACGCGGGGGGGAAGGGGAAACAGCACCTTTTTGGGGAAGTATACGAAAGTTTAGGAGAAATAATTTTTCTTTTTTTTTTTTTTTTTTGTTGTTGTTGTTGTCTTCTCGTTCTTTCTGACCGAATCAGATCGGCAATAATTTTAGCCCGTCTTTGATGGCAATTTTCATCTTTTACTTTCTCGTATAATGGTATACAAAGAGAAAGTATAGTAACCGTCAAAAAATTGAACTCGAGATTTTGACGAATCTCCACGTTTTAGACCTCCTGAGTCCGAAAACACAATTTTGGAATTATGTTCGTCTGTGTGTGTGTCTGTGAACATGATAACTGGAAAACTATTAGAGAGGTGTGGATCAAATTTGGTATGTAAACTTGGAAAGTTATAATTTGTAGGCTTCCTCTGTCAACTTTGGACAAAATCCGTCCACGGAAGCTGGTCTGTCTGTATGTTCGAGGTCATGAACGCTATAACTCAAAAAACTTGAAAGCCAGATCGATAAAAAATTGGCACACAGTTTTACCGCTCAAGTGAATGTAGGTCCGTATAAAATTTTGGGCCAAACTGTCAACGGGTTGATCATTGTCTGTCAGTTTGTATAATCGAATACTTATTAAGCCTTCTTCGTTTCAAAACCGTCTCCACGCGCATGCCTACTTAGCCATTCTGGTACCAAGCGGGAGTGATTACGTCCTTTGAGACGGAGTTTGTGATTGATGTGTTTTATCTCCTGTTTTGCTTTCGCTCGCTCTTCGAATAGCGGATCTTCCTGCAGTGTGATGGAAAATAAAATATTGCTAAGTTTTAATACATAGGCATCTCTTTTAATATGATTCTTCACTTAAATATTTTACAATCACTATAATCTGCAATGAAAAACCTTTCTCATATTCGTTGCATTCTGGATTACAGTAGGTTCGATTTTTTATCCACGCAAGGGGAGGAAATGACAAATTTTTTGAGCAGTATAATGAGAAAGTTTAGGGAGGCCACTCTCACTGGTTTTTTATTACGGATTGAAAAGAACTTTTGAATGAATAGGCATTAGCTTCTTGTTGCTGAACCCCCCCCCCCCCCAAAAAAAAAAAAAAAAAACCTAATCAAATCAAATAATATTTGGAATTTCTTTTGGAATACTTTCAGAAATCATAAACTACGGATGAAAAGGTTAAAAAATGCAATTAAGTAGGCTGATATCAGCTGAAACTGATATTTTTTTTGGTATGTCTGTTTATTTTGTAATTACAGACCCAATTTTTGCAAATGAAAAGGGGATGAAGAATGTTGAAAAGAATATCGCACACAAAATAAATATTTTATTTGTTGCAACGATAGAATACACTATAATAAATTTATAATAAAAAACACATTTGTGATACATTTTATTGTAATTATGCTTTATATGCCTATATATTATTTTAGAAAGTTTTACCATTCCTACACGGCCTTTATCCTGTTTTCACAGATTTACTAACGAAAGTTATAGTAGAAAATCTCATTTACATTGCCAAGGAGTACTTAAGAAATTTAAAAAAACATGAAAACAGAACTGATGAATCAATTGACACTAACCTTCATTTTTAATAACTACTTTCGTTCCGTCCGTAAAATAAGGCAAAATCCACGAACAGAAAAAAAAATGCAGAATGCACCAAATACAAAAATAAATAAATACTGAAAGAAAATAATAACCAGCGGGAGTGGTCTCCAAACCTCTTGTATACTCCTAACATATGTAGAGAAACTAGAATAATAAAAGACGTCAACAAACTTCCGTCGCAAGTAAACCAAAGTTGGAAATCCACGCGGTTTGAAGGATCAAAAACAAATTCAAATCCTCTGCTCATTCCTTTGCGCAACAGACCTGGCGAGACTCTAAATGTTTGCTTCCTTACAAAATCGCTCCAGAATTTATGCTTTTGCAAACTGCCAAGCCTTTTGAGCGTCCGTTCTCTCCAATACGCACCCAGTAGGCATGCGCAGGGATATTTCAAACTGAACAAGTATTCGATTATATTAGACCGACAGACAGTCAACCTTGACGGATTTGGCCCAAAATTTTATACTGGACCTACATGACGATAAAACTGTGTATAAAATTTTATCCATTCAAGTTTTTTCAAGCTTTTGAGTTATAGTGTTCGCATGATCTCGAACATACAGATAGACAGACTGCTGACGGATTTTGTCCAAAATTTGATAGAAACCTACAACATGCTTTAAAGACCACATACCAAATTTCATCCCCGTAGCTCTACTAGTTTTTGGAGTTATCAAAGTTCACAGACACACACACAGACAGACATAATTCCAAAATTCAGGTTTTTTCGGAATCAGAAGGTCTAAAACGTGGAGATTCGTCAAAATCTCGAGCTCGAATTTTTTGACGATTACAATACTTTCTCTTTGTATACTGTATACGAGAAAGCAAAAAGAAATAAAACTGTTAATGCATAAATTCTATACAGTATACTCTATTATCCGTGCGCGGATTTATCCGGGTGTGCGGATTTATCCGTGCTCATTCCGGACTCACCCACAAAAATTTAAAGAGAAACATTTTCTACCTCCATCATGCATGTAAATAGATGTTGATCTTCGATCGAGAGATCTGTCCGTGAAACTAGTGAGTCGTGATGGCGGAGGCTAAAGAATAGACTTTTTCTTCTTCCTCCGCGTGCAATCTCTACCGGTTCAACCCCTAATTTTCCCGAGGAATGAATTATTCCGCTCTCAAGCAGTCATTCTCGTATGAACACGCTTTCTGACACGTTATCTTTTAACTTCTTCGTCTCTTTCTCATACTTTCGCACGTGTTCCTTTAGTTTCTGTGTCTGTTTATCGTCAGTTAGTAGAAGCGTGAAATTTTTTTACTGGTAAAATGAGTGGTGGTGTGAAACGAAAACGAAACGTTTTAAATGTTAAACAAAAAATAGAAATTTTCAGCCATCATTATAACTTGTCTTGAGATCAATTTGTATTGATTCTCCATTATCATTATAACTTGATAATGGAGAATCAGCTAGTACTGATGCAGAAGATGTACTAAATGAGGGAAATACAATTTTTCATTCTGCTACTCTACAATCTGTGGAAACTGTTGAGATTATAAGGGGACAAAGAGGATTTGATTGCGGTGACATTACTGCGGTCTGTAAAATATGTGTGGATATACGACAAGATGAACAAACAGCAGAAGCAAAGGCGCATAACAGATTTTTAAAGCAGATAATGTTAAAGGAAGATTCCTATTTGATGTCATACAGCATGCAACAAGTAATTTTATATTTTGTACTGATGTTGATTTTTCTTTAATAAAAGTGAGTTTTCAGATTATCCGTGTTATTCTATTGTCCGTGCGTTCCCTCTCCCGGTACAGATTAACCTGGATAATCGGCAGTGAATTGAGCAGGAAATGAAATTATTGGATTGATCTGTGTTTATCTGAAGATATTTTAATTAGGTTTATTATTATTCTCTGCTTTTGGCCGCCAAAAACGAGAGAGCAAAACAAAAAACTCTGTGGCGGGGGAAGGAAAGTTCTCTCAGTTAACTGGTTACAGTTAAGTCTAGTCCCTGTGTTTCCGACAGTATATAGAAAACGTGAAGTATAAAAACGTAAGCCTACAGAACTTACAAAATAGACTGGTCTTTTTTTAAAAAGAAGACGGTTGGTCATCTTATTGTTATAAATGCTTTTACAATTTTGCTTGTGTATGAGACTGAACACTTGTTTGATATACAGTCAGTCTCAAACTGAGTATACACCTACACGTAAAGTTTAATTTTACTTAACAGGCTAAATTTTTATTTGAAGTAAATATTACTTTTTTTTTGGGGGGGGGGGGGAGGCTTTAATTCTGTTCTTCCTCGATCACGTGAAGAAACCAGAAAGAGTAGTCTCCCTAAACTTTCTGTATACTCCACAAAGGTGTGATTTTCCTCTCCCTAGGGTAGCCCTAAGTCTCCTGTATATACGGACTGTCACCTATTTCACAGCTCAGTTCCATTATTATTACAGTTTCTGTTTTCTCCTAAACTCTGTCATTACAATTTAAAATGACTTGTTTGTCTTTTATAATTATGTGAAAAAGAAAATAATATAATTAAGAGTAAGATAAGCTTTAAAATGTGACTGGGATAGAAAGATTAGCCCCTGCATCTTTTTTTTTTTTTTATTATTATTATCTACGTACCATTTTATATGTCGGTTAAACATTATTGATTTTTTTTATCGAGCAGTTTGGCTAAATACGTACTCACTCTATTCATGATTTATTTATTTAGCATCCAACGTGCCGTATCAATGCGTTTGGCATTTATGGCAAACCTTTCCTCAATGGTAAAAAAAAATTCGAATCTACTGCAACCCAGAAAGCAATGTATCCATTTATTTCCTTCAACGCGCCAAGGTCACGCTCGCCAAGAGGGAAAGAAGCGCCTAAGTAAGAACAACCATCGAGCACTGACGCCTTTTCTTAACCGATTGAAACAAAAAATTGGATACAAATCTACAATTAAGGTTAAAAGGCCACATGCTAAATTTCATTTATATAAGTCCTTGTGTTATGAGTTATGAATGTTTGGTAAGTATGCGATTATATAGACGACAGACGGTCAACCCTTTTGATTGATTTCCATCCTAAAATCGATACGGACTCATTACTTGATGATAAAAAACGGGTGTACCAAATTTTACCCATCTAACTATTCAAGTTTTTGAGTTATAGTGTTCACAGAATGCGGACAGACAGACTTCCTGTAGGCGGGATTTTAACTAAAATTGATATTAGAAAACCTACAAATTGTGTTTAAAGACCACATACCAAATTTCCATCCCCGTGTAGCCCTTGTTAGTTTTCAAAGTTATCGTGTTCACAGCATTTATTTGTGACATAGTTCCAAAATTGTGCCTTTTTCTGACTCAGAGGGAGGTCTAAAATTGTGGAAATTGGCCAAAATCTCGAGTCTCGAATTTTTTTGATGATTTCATAACAGTTTCTTTCTCTTTGTATACTTCTGTATACGAAAGTAAAAACGCTGACTTCCTGCTGATCTTCCTATTCGAAATGGCCTTTCCCTTTATATAACCATTTGCTATAAAGACCGCCGTAACTAGGCAATTTGGCGGCGACAGCTGACAGACAGTGTACTACCGCTTCGAACGGTATACTCCTTTGAGACTGTAAGTCTCGGTCACTGCAAGCATAATCCAGGCAGTGGCGGGGCTAAACTCTTTGCCGCCCGGAGCGAACTTTTCATGTGCCTTCTTTCCTCTACAAGAAAACCTCAAAATTAAAACCAGCGGGAGGAATCTCCCCTAAACTTTCTCGTATACTTCCCCAAAAAGGTGCTGCCCCACCCCTCCCCGCGTGATAAAAAATTGAACCTACTCTGTAACCCAGTGTGATCCAATGACCATCAGAAAGTATTTAGGTAAAGGAATCACCTAAAGACATGCGTTCCGATTAATCAAAATTCTTTCTACTCAAGATCAAAGTCACATAACTCTTTCCAGCAATAGATTGCTACCAGTACGCATGCGCATGAGAATCGGATGAAAACCAGCCGGAGTGACCTCCCGGAAACATTCTCAACACGACCAGTAATGTGGTGGTAAAACACCCAGCTGGTAGGTAACATTTTGGGGTATTACCAAGGCCGAAGCAGTACAGAAAAAAAATCATGGAATGGTGATTTGCTTTCAATGAAAACATAGCAAAATCTCCAGAATTCCAAAATCCAATATTTTGCAAAAAATTGGGTGTATATTCGCACTTTACGCGCTGAGGTACCACAACTTTATTTAACGTTTTCTGAGTACGAATTTTACCAGAGATACCGCACAACATTTCACTACACCTCTGGTTAATCATAGGAGTCCATCTGAGAATATCAAAAAGAAGTTTCTGTTTTGGGGTTGCCATAATTTTGAAGTGCGTGTTTCAGGGCTCGCTTCAATTCGCCAAGGTCAAACGCCAACCATACTCACGAATTAAAATAAGTGAAATGCCTGCCAACACAATATCGTAATGTGCATTTTGAACTAAATATGCAATTTGGACACCTGTTTTTCAACCGATTGAGATGAAAATTGGGTACAGATCTATAATTACTTAATGTTAGCATCCGCGATATCAAGTTTCATTTATCTAAGCCAAAGGGCTTATGATACAAGTATGCGATTATACAGACCGACAGACAGTCAACCCGTTGACGATCACCTAAACTTTTATATGGACTCACATTCATGACGATAAACTGTGTACCAAATTTTATCCATCTAGCTATTCAAGCTTTTAGTTATAGTGTCTGCATGACTTCGAGCATAGACAGACAGATTCTCCTGGTTGACGGATTTTGTCCAAAAATTGATAAAAAATCCCTACAAATTATGTGTAAAGACCACATACCAAATTTCATCCCCGCAGCTCTTACTAGTTTTCGAGTTATCGTGTTCACAGACACACATGATTCCAAAATTGTGTTTTTCGGACCGAAAAAAAGCGAAAAATATGAATTAATTACAATAGGTAATATTTTTTTATGAATGCAATGATTAAACTAGTGACGCTGCTCTTCTTAATTAAATAACTGTTTTCATACATGTCTGATTTTAACGCCCCTCTACGGCAACGTGGTTTAAATTACAAAATTCCGCTTTGTGAGAAGAGTTCACTTGCACCTCCACATCATAATAAGAGAGAGAAATTTAAATCTAGAAGTTGACATAACAGAGAAAATTTTTTGAAAGAAGTAAGGATCGAAAAGGAGAGAACAATGCTCTGACTGCTTTATTTAAAAAAGCAATGGTGAGAAATAGGAGAAAAAATTTGAATATGTTGCACGTTACCCTCAACAAAGAAACTGCTGCTGGCTTAGCAAATAAGAAGAAAGCTACACCACTGACCTTGTGCCGCCATTCGTTAGTACTGCAGATTCCTGTGACGTTTTAACATGTCAACATACCGGGCCGGATGAAGCTCTGTAGGGCTTGGCCATTGCTCGTGCCGGGGCCTCTTTCCCAACTTCCAAAACGGCTCGACTTAAGAACATGGTGCGGTCCGCTAAGTTGAATTTTTTTCCCTCGCCAAATGTGATAACCTTCTTAATTTTGTTGGCAACCCTAAAATTTTGCAAGAATTTCTAGTTTGTGCCAGAATTTGAGAAAATTCATGCTAAATTTCATACAATTTTATGAACTATTTGCAATTTTATGTACTATTTACATTTTTTGCCATGGCTGTCATTAGAATCGCCTCCATCTTGAAACCATCCAAGATGACGAATATTTGGCGGCTTTTTGGATGGTTGGCGCGACTTCCCAGTTTGGCGAGAATCCGCACCATCTTCTTAAGTCTTACCTCGAAAACCAGATATTTTTTATTGATTTTAATTTAATATCTATATAAACAGTTCTTAATTAACAAATATCATGACAAACAGAAATAACAACACATTTAAATGCGGATCATTTTCAGTATTTAAAAAAAAGAGTATTAAAAAAAATCAAAATTTAAATTCAAAAGTAATTTAAATAAATAGTAAAAAAATAACGCTTTTGACGTTTGAAATTACTATTTAATGATAGGATCGGATATATATTTTTTTTTATTTTGAATAATTATTAAACAATATAACAGTTAAAAAAACGGCAATTCACTAATGGAATGCTCTTAGAATTAATGTTCCAAAATTAAATGGTAAATTGATTGTCACTTGAATGAGTCTGGGTTCATGACTTGTATATTAAGGAGAGCAAAATTAAATTATTCTGGTAAAGTAGCACCCACAATAAACAACAAAGTCCCTCGGGGTCCCCAGTTGGGGCCCCAGGGCAGCTGCCTAGTTTGGTATATTATTTAATAATCAGGCTCTGATACGGCCAGTAAGAAAATCTTTTCTTGGCAGCGGTACATTAGTTCATAAATACAGGTAATTTCATGTGAAAAAAATCCATAAATCTGTCTGACTTAAGACTTACCTTTTTTTCCCATCTACCTCTGTGTTTAAAATATGTGTGAAATTAAAAATGAACTGCTAAGCAAAGTTTATCAAAAACATTAAAGAAAAATGGTTTTAAAAAAAAACGGATTCTGTTAAACAAAAAATTTAGGCTGGTTCAACTGTTCATAAAAGAGGCAATACGTAAACTGAACGAAGCATACATCATATAAGTGCAAACGATATTTACTGTAAAAATAAACTCTGATTTTTACTTTGATTTGAAATAAGCTGCCGAAAGCCTGTGCTATAAGTGCAAAGGATATTTAGTGGTATATACTTATTGCAGTTCTGTGTGAGTTATTTACAGTGTTAATTATTTTGTTATTATTTAATTATATTCTTTGTGAATTATTTTGTT
>BGPR01008713.1:31504-51092 GCA_013235015.1 Araneus ventricosus | reverse complement strand
ATTTAATTATATTCTTTGTGAATTATTTTGTTATTATTTAATTATATACAGTGTGAATTATTTTGTTATTATTTAATTACGTAAAGTGTTAATTGTTGTCAGGTAATTAAAATTATAATGTCATCAAAATTTTGATTGAATTAAAATTCTGTGTAATTATTAGTTGCTATTAGATGATTAATATTCAGATCTTAGATTTATTTCTCTATTTTATGTAATTAGAAGTTAAAAGCTAAGTTGAGAAAGAAAAAAATGTGCTCGAAGCATGCAGGAAATTTAGTAGTATAAACATGTTTCGATTACATATTAATTGTAAACTGTTTTCTCAGATTATTAAAATTCTAATTCTTATTAAGTTGTATGTAATTATTTGTTGGTGTTAAATGATTAATATTCAGATTTTAGATTTATTTCTCTGTTTTATATAACTCGGAAGTTAAAAGTTAATTTGAATACGAAAAAAAAAAAAAAAGGTGCTGGAAGCATAGAGGGAATTGAGTAGTATAAGTATGATTCAGTTACGTAGTTAGATAAATGTGAAGTATTTTGTCATATTGTGAAAATTCTAATTGTCATTAAGTTGTTTATGTGATTATTGGTTTTCTGTCCGGTGATAAATATTCAGATCTTAAATTTATTTCTCTTTTTTTATACTATAATTTATCTCATTGTTACGAACTAAATTAAAAATGTGCTTGAAGCACATAGGAAGTTTAGTGGTATAAACTTGTTGCAGCTTGCAGTACGGTATGAAGTATTTTGTCAGATAATTAAAATTCTAATATAGTTAAAATTTTTGTTGAATTAAAATTCTAATTCATATTAAGTTGTATGTGATTATTGGTCTTGTTCCAGATGGTTAATATTCAGATCTTAATTTATTTCTCTTTTTTTATACTATAATTTATCTCATTGTTACGAATTAAGTTAAAAATGTTGTGCTAGAAGCACACAGGAAGTTTTGTGGTATAAACTTGTTGCAGGTTGCAGTACGGTATGAAATATTTTGTAAGATAATTAAAATTCTAATATAGTTAAAATTTTTGTTGAATTAAAATGCNNNTTCATATTAAGTTGTATGTGATTATTTGTCTTGTGTCAGATGGTTAATATTGAGATCTTAAATTTATTTCTCTCTTTATGTAATTTAAAAAATTGGAACTAGAAAAAAATGTTGTTCTCCTATTATAAAGGAAATTTAGTGTCATAAATTTGTTTCATTTACATATAAAGTGTGTAAAGTATTTTGTCAGATTATTAAAATTCTAATTCTTATTAAGCTGTATGTGATTATTGGTGTTGCGTCAGATGATTGATATTCAGATCTTTAATATCTAATTTTATTCACAGTTAATTGGCAGGTTGAGAATGAAAAAAAATGTTGTACTTTAAGTACAAAGGAAAATTTAGTGATATAAACTTATCAGTCATTGTTAAGTATTTTGTTAGAGAGTTAAATTTCTAATAGGGTAGATGCTCCAGTTTTGTCCACCTTAAAGAGAAATTTTGAATTGGAAATTTCACAGTGGATGATTGTTTAAAGCATATTAAATCATACTTATACTATTCTTTAGCAAATTTTATTGGCTTTCTGCTAGCTATAAAATTTTTCGGAAGAATATTTTAGATTTAGAGTTATGAATTTTTAAATAAATTAACCCCATTTGCACCAGTTTTGGCCACACTAATATTATATTTTTAATAGACATTTTAATGAATTTTAAATAAAAATAATCATTTTTATGCAATATATATTTTAGTACATTATTTTCTGCTATTTTAAATGTGATTTTTTTTATAAAGATATGTAATAAAATTTACCTAAGATGATTTTAGCTGCAAATTTCAGTTAAGAAAAACCAGGAATGCAGAAAACAATAAGTTAATTTGGTTGATAAAATGCAAACTATAATTTAATTTGGTTGATAAAATGCAAACTATAATTTAATTTGGTTGATAAAATAAAAGTTATAATTTAATTTGGTTGATAAAATACAAACTATATATACTGGCATAATTTTTTTTTTCATAAAGTATGAAAAAAAATGGGGAGAAAAATAAACTTACATTGCAAAAGTATAGATTTTTTTAAAAATCTTACAAATCAAGAATTTGCATTATTATGCTCACTAACAATATCCACAAATATGTAATTTTATAATTTTTAATTGCAATATTAATCAAATTCATCGGAATCATTTTTAAAATTAGAGCAATCCTTGCACATAGAAGAATATTCCTCGCCACTTGATTCAGGTTCCTCAAGTTGAAATTTTCTAACATAAATGTGAAGTAAGCATTCAAAATGGAGATGTTTTTGACATTCCATTTTGAATGGCCTTGACTGCATTACGAACTTTAGATGGTGAGTAGTAAAGTTTTTTTATGGAAATGCTACCTGCCTTCTTATTTTTAATTAGAGCCATTACTATGTAAAATGAAAACATGCAAAACTAAATCAATTACTTTTATTTCAGAAACAAAGCTATTTCAGTTACTTTTCATTTTAGAAACAAAGCTAAATCAGTTCCTTTTATTTTAGAAATAAAATTAAGTTAGTTGCTTTTATTTTAGAAACAAAACTAAATTAGTTAATTTTATTTCATCCAGATATTCTTAAATTTATGCAATGACTAAAAACACAGTAATGAAGTTATGTGGCCAAAACTGGAACATGTATAGTGTTCCACTTTTGGCACCTGCATGGCGAAAACTGGCACATATTGTAAATTTAAAGCACCAGTTTTGGCCACCACCCATTTAATCTTAAAAATAATTAATTTTTATATGAAATCGGAATAAAAAGAAAGCTTAACTCATAAACTCTAAAGGTAATCAGTTTTAGATTAATCATTTAATTCTGAGAGCTTGATGATGAAAAACTGCAAATACTTGTTCCTTAACAAAAACCTTAACAGTTGTGAGTATAAAATACATGATCATGCATTTAATTTTTTTTGCAAGTCACATGTTTGAGAAAAATGAACCAATCAGATTGAAAATAGTAAAATAAGGATTGTTTAAAGTATTGGAATGCTTCTTATTAGTTAATTTGAAATTACTGGTTAATTATTGGAGAAACAGATCCAATACTGGAGCATCTACCCTATTGAATTTTGATGGAATAAAAATTTTAATTCTCATCTAATTGTACTATGTGATTATCAGTTTTGAGTCAAGTGAAATTAATATTTAGACCTTAAAATTATTTCTCTGAATTTGGAGTTACTAGGTAAGTTGAAAATGAAAAAAATGTCGGAAAGGAAAATTATTCCATTTTCAAGTTCTTTCAAAAGTTGTGTTCTTTTACGTTTTTTTTTTTATGTGCGTGTGTGTGTCAGCAGCAGAATTTTAGTTAAAGAAAAGATCATATGTAGAAGGCTGAAACATTGATTTCCTGATTGACCTCTTAATGCCGAATCGTGAAAAATTTGACTCTGGCGTTTTATTCTTTTACCAATTGTTTCCAAAGGAATTTTTTTATGCTGCTCTCTTCAAGATATTTTTGTAACATTTTGTTACTTGCTCTACCTGAATTAAAACCGAGGTCAATCTTTATTTTAGACACGTTATTTTATATTTGCTTATGAATGATTCCGTGGCGGGTAAGACTTAAGAACATGGTGAGGTTTCTCGCCAAACTGGGAAATTGCGCCAACCATCCAAAAAGTCGCCAAACATCCGCCATCTTGGATGGTTTCAAGATGGCGGCAATTCTAATGATAGCCATTGCAAAAAATGTAAATAGTACATAAGATTGTATGAAATTTAGCATGAATTTTCTCAAATTCTGGCACATATTAGAATTTCTGGCAAAGTTTTAGGGTTGCCAACAAAATGAAAGTTACCACATTTGGCGAGGGGAAAAAATTCAACTTGGCGGACCGCACCATGTTCTTAAGAAGAGCATCGGCACTAGATCATTGTATTTATAAAAAAATCTTTCTATTGTGATTCATTCATCGTCTGGTGGTGGACGCGCGATTTCGCAACCTATCTTCAGAGATCAAGGACGTCAAACGACGAATTGCGGTATTAAATCACTTCCGGATTTTTTTTATTTTGAGGTAATTCCAAAAAATAGGACAATTTTTATTTCCGAAACATCTAAAGTAACGTTTGGGGTCAAACCTGTTATTTTTTCTGTTACAAGAAACTACATTTTCCATAAAACTACCATTTTGATTCGAAATGAGAGAATTCAGTGTTTCCTTTAAGTGTTGTTTTGTTGAATTTAGCCCAGAAACCGAAGGTTGTATTTTTTCTAGCCTAATACCACGAAATTCGCTCATTTTTCTAGTCAAAATAATTATATTAGACGCCGCATCAGAAATAACTGTACATTGTGTTAGTTTTCCTTCTTTATTTTGCAAAAAGATATTCCCAGTCGCTAATAAAACATTTTTTTGATGACACAAGCTACTTAATGCTGCGCTATAGAATAAAAAAGAATCCGCGCCGAGGGTTCATTTTCTTTATTTATGATTTCTGACTACCGCAGGAAGTGATCGATGTGTTTAGATTTTCAGAGGCAGCTGGCTTTCTCTTCTCGCCAGCCTGTCTGATACAAATTGTTTAGAATTAACTCGGAAAAAAGAATATGGAGGCCTTTCTAGGAGGGTGCCATTTTTTTTTTCTCTTGACCGAATCATATCGGCACTATTTTTTGTCCGTCTTTTGATGGCAATTTTCATCTCTTTTTTTTGATTACGGATTGAAAAGAACTTTGGAATGAATAGGGGATAATAGCCTTTGTTGCTGAAAATCCCAAAAACTCCCCAATCAAATCAAATCAAGAATTAACTCCCCCCAAACGATTTGATCTAATAAAATTGCATGAGCTCTGAATTATGCCTACGTAAAAAAATCGTAAGAAGATGTAATGTATACTTTTGTATGTGGTTTGGAACATATACCACATACAAAAGTAGAAGTACATTCCATCTTATGATTTCTTTACGTAGGCATAATTCAGAGTTATGCAGTTTTATTAGTCAAATCGTCTTGGGGAGTTAATTCTAGGAATTTTGTGCACTGATATACCGGATGTGGATTTTTTTCACAACATATCGTACGTACAGTTTTTGCTTTCATTATTTTGTTTCACTAAAAGAGTTTTTGTTTTGATAGAGAAATTAGGAGCTGTGGTTTTTTCATTATTGGTTTTGTTTCGAATGCACAGTTCCTGTTTACAGACAAAAGCACTGCTTCTCGTTGCTCTAAAAATGTTACAAATTGTTCGAATGTGGGAACATCTTTTCGCTCAATTCGAAATTCTTCATATCTAATTTCTTTCAAGGTCGGATTTAGCCTTTGAAAGAAATTAGATATGAAGAATTTCGAATTTTTTCCCCTATGGAACTACAATGTACGCATTCTAAAAAAAAGCATTTAGTCTTTTTTACATTTTTTAGCGAACGTCCAAAAAACAACAGTGTAACTCAGTAATTGTCACAAATAATAACTTTTCATTTAAAATACTTCATTTAAAAAAACAGTTAACACGAGCATGATTCAGACGATTTTTTTTTTATTAACTTTTAGTTCGGAAAATTCTCTAATTAATTAAGAAACATCTAAACTGTTACTCAGCTCATACTCGCTTCTCCTAATATAGCTATGTCTGACAATCTTGTTTGAGATGTTGTTGTTCGAAAATACGTCTTGATTATTTTTAGTTTGAAAAAATTACGTTCCCCGGTTGCAATACTTATTGGAAGGGTTAGTAAAATTCTTAAAGTAATGCTCAAGTTTGGAGCAAAATTTATTTTTGTTATCAATTTCAAAATTTCCAAAGGAGGTCAATCTTTTTCCGTTAGAGAACACACCACCGATATTTCAACACAGAGTTCCAGGCTGGTTTTTATCCGATGATTCTCCATCTCAGTGGCGCACAGTGGAGTATTCGTACCAAAATCCTGGTCAAAAGTCCAAAATTTGAAATGTATTCAACAATTGTAAAAATGGTATTCTATAATAGCTGACTAATTGGTGCGTCGATCGACGTTCATTTCAGGAACATGAGTCATATCCTTTAGCTCCTAGCCTCAGTTGAAAAACAGATTTCTTCATTAGTGAACGTAGTTTTTATCCCATTTCTGCTTTACTGTAACCTTTAAATATATTTTTTTGTGGCTATATAAACTGATGGTTTAAAGTTAAATAATTTTTACATGTTAAATAAAGGTAAGACATTTGTTCCAAATTATATATTCCTTCGAATATATTTATTTTTCACATAATAAAAAATTTCAAAAGTTAAAAAAAGTTAATTTTTATGCCTTTTTAGCTCTAATTTATACATTGTGAAAGCTTTTTAAAGGTTTGCCGGGCCTATTTTAAAGTATAGACATAATATTTATAATACTAAGGACCAATTTCAAAGATAAAATCTTGCGCATATTTGCGCCATTTTTGATATAATATTTTTTATAAAATACCTTTTTTTATTTTCATGACTTTATTATGACATTTTTTTTACATAAAGTGAGTTTACTACTTCTTAGGATCCATCTCCAATGTTGGCGGGTTGTAACCCTGTAATGGGGAAGTTGTCGGCCTATAACAGAGGAGTTCGTCCACAGTGCCAGTTTTAATTGTCGTGGAGGCCAGTCCTGCAGTGCACTCCGCATGCCTAACCTGGTCGGTGTTTCCGTTTATGATTACCGTACTGCTAAATTACTAAACCAATCTGCGTGCACTTTAAACATGAAATATCAGATATTATAAACGAAGAAATTCAGTACATTACGGAAGTACCAACTGAAAGTAGAGCGTGAAAGATTAAATACTCTGTGCTACTGACAATGGGCGATGAAAGAACTTGGAATACTGCAACAGGGACAACATCTACAATTAGGTGCTACATCTGTGGACTTTCATTATAAGACTTTAATAAATTACATGAGAGATTTCTAGAAAACCAAGTTACTTCGAAATTTTGTCTCTCAACTTTACATACACGCATGCAATTCTTTAAGTCAGAACTTCACTTATCATGCACAATGCCAATGCATAAGTAACAGGCGAGAATGAAGAAGAGAAAAGAATTGTAGGAGGCATTAAAAAGAACAACCTAAGAAAGTTCAAAGGGGAACTGGGACTGCTTCTTGATAATCCGAAGCAATTCTTTCGAACATCAAATGATGATAATTTTTCAGATCTAGAATTCTTCTTAGATTGCTTCACGAATCACTGTAGTAAATGTAGAATTGATTAAAAGGTTGATATTGATATTGGAAGCTATAATAAATGGGTATCACATTGATGAAAAAGTTCTAAGTACACTGTAAAAAAAATCCCGTAAAATTTACGGTTTTAAACTGGCAGCTGGGTTGGTTGTGCAAAACCGTAAAAGTTACGAAGTAAATCCGTAGGCACAACGGTTTTTTACCATACAGGAACAAGTTTTTCCCGTAAAAGTTAGGAAGTAAATCCGTAGTCACAACAGTTTTTTACCGTATGAAATCAAGTTTTCTCCGTAAAAATTAAGTCATCGAAGTAAGTGACGTCATCGATCGAGTTTAGTTGTTTTTCTCCTTCTGTTCGAGTTGAGTTGAAATGTGCTGATGTGTATTATCAATTAGGAATATTAATTTCAATTAGTTTAATTAATATAATTTTTAATTGAACTTACTTGGACGATTTCGATGCAAGATGGTGACAAAACTTCTAACTCCTCCGAGCCGGGGATCGAAACCGCGTTCTTAGAAAAAAAAAAGGCAGTCGCTCTAATCACTAGACCACCGGAGACTTCATAAAATGAAGTAAAAATAATCTATTTGAGTTTTAAAGTCACTATAGCTCTAGTGGTGTAAAAATCAACTATTGCCAGAACACGTGTTTTAAGGTTATCTTTCATGAGTGACAACAGGTTACTGCAACATGTGTAAACAACAGCGGAGATGGAACCCTATTAAAAACATGAAATGAATGCATAAAATTACATTTTAGAAAAGGGAAAGATATCGTACGGAAAGCAATACCGCATGACGAAAAATAGAATTTGAACTGACGGTTTTAAACCGTTTATGGCTGGAGCGGAAAACGGTGAAAAACCGTTTTGTTAACAAAACAGCTTTAAACCGTCAAATATACGGAAAAAGTCCGGGAAAAAAACGGATATTTTTTACAGTGTATATGCTGAAGAAACAAGATCTACATGGACCTTTATAATTGCACCCTATGACTCCAACAATGTACAAAGTTTTAATAATTAGGGTCGCTGTAATTCAGCAAGTGGAGAAATACATATTAGCCAGCTGTGACAAGAAGCTACCAAGGCCAGAAACAAATACTTTAGGTTGTACCGTTCGAATTATTCCAGAAAGTTCAGTAGAGAAGTTTTCAACATAGATGTTCTGAATATGTTTCTTTTAAGCAGTGATTCATTTATGATCTGAGCTTCACAAAGACCAAGTGAGATACTTTGTATTAGTGTGGGATTTGTACCCGTCACCGCCAGATGGCGCAGCGACTCTCATACGGTAACGGCTCTATGTCACTCAGAGTCAGGGGCAGGGTTGCCATATTGGCCTTTTTAAGGCCAAATTATGAAAATCTGGCCTTTTTTCAAAGCTTTTGGCCTTAGGAATTTTCATTTGGCCTTAAATTCATTTTTGGCCTTTTTTGGTTTTATTTTCGTGAATGACTTTTCGAACAATTTTTAATTACTTATACAATTGTTTTTTAATAAATTTTTGATATTACACATTTCAAATGATATATAATGAGCTGTCAAATGAAATAACTCCTGAATAGAACAAGGATGTTTTAAATTTCTTTCACTTAAATTTTAGTTTAATAATAGAGCATTGAACATATGCCTATCAAGTGGGATTCGTTTTCATGCAGGATAGCTGTTTTTCTAATAACAAATGACGTTTTCAATCAATTTGTCAAATTTGGCCTGTTTTGGCCTTATTTTTAAGAAGGTTTGGCCCTATTTTGCTGTTTTGATATGGCAACCCTGGTCAGGGGGCAGACGAGAGAGGAGATCCGAAGAGTAAAGGTGAATTCTCGAGTAGGAGATTGGTCATGCCTTTAGTTCCCGCGCAGGGGAGATTCGAGATCCAACAATGTCTAGCAACTGACTGCGCGTAGGCGGTCAAGTGAGAATTGTATGAGTACAGAGGTACGATGCTAGCGAAGTGAACTCTCCGACACTGGATCATTTCTGATTCACCACCAGACCTGTAACCATATCACCTGTAAATTCAGCATCATCATCTCTTATTTTGTCATCTCTTCCTTAATAAACAGTTGTGTTAATTCAAGTGGGCCGATTGGTATCTTTTCAAACCATCACACCCACATTAGCGAAACACTATAACTTCTTCAAGAAACGTCTGAGGGCTGTCCTTCTAATAAACATTAAAATGAGGATGATGAGAACGAAGAACAGAGCTCTAAGGAATAGCATTAAAACCGTTATTCTACCCTAGGAATTGGAAAACATGTATGTAATGATCTCACTTAATTTTATTTCAAATTATAATATTTTATATTTTTAAGTCTTAATATATTCCAAAATCACTTTTCTTAAACTCCAGTTTCGTTCTGTTTCCCGCTCTGGAGGCATTATTTAAGTGTATTTATTAATATGATATAAATCAAAAGTCAACAACAATGATTTTAACTTTTAAAAGAATGAACAGTATTTTTGCCCAGGATTTTGCGAGAAATACTCCACTGTGTGGCGGCTCGCCAGCTCAGAAACAAGCAGTGCTGCAAAAGTTTCATAGACCTAAGTTGTAGGAAATTTTGTGTTGATTATTTTGGTATATAATGATGATGTACTAAAAATTTATAGTTTTTGAGTTCTAAGCAAAAAATTGGAGAAAATTTTTTTATGTTTTTTTTGGCTATAACTAAAATTCCAACAAAAATTGTTGGTGGAATCGTAATCACCACCCGAAAAAACATAAAGAAGCAAAAAATTACAACTCCTCCAGAATTGGATTTAAAAAACGACTGAACTACTGAAAAAAAGAGCTAAATGAGGAAGTAACGCCAAATGAGGGCTGAAAAAGATGCAGCTCAAATGAATGCAACTTCAAGCGGAGAAAGGGTTGCTTTTCTACCGCTTCGAGTTGCTTTTTGCGTTAATATCGGATCCTTAGGAAGGGCAAAACTCTTTGCAGCTCTGGTCTGTCTCTCTCTTAATTCTTGACTAATTTATTACTTTTTGCCATTTTCGTTGATCACTGAATTCTCAAAGTGGAAAAGTAAGCCAATTAGAATAAAAACGAAAATACTATCTTTTAAAATAATTTCAGGGGGGACTGCAGCTCTTATGGACGACAGAATAAAGAAATTTGAATTGTTGTATTTGCGTAAGTATCCCAGATGCTTCATCATTTATTGAACTATCTTATAAGATCTTAGCCCAGTGATACTGGGGTCCGATCAGAGATCAACAAGACACAGCAATACAGCACGTTAAAATTTAATTATGTTTCTTGATTAAAGGCATTTGTACAAGAAATTTACACTTAGATTACACATTCAAGTAATTTGCAACAACTCCCGGATGAGATCGTGAGGGTCAAAAAATGTTCGTAACTGGACTTAATCGCAGTTATCAGGGTGAGTCAACTCGTAAACAATCGATTCAGGAAAACTGACAAAGTTCAGTCAATTGATTTCAACTCAGGGCGAGTTCAGTAAGTCCGATGGCCGGAAGAGGAAATTGAGGTATTTGACCGCTCAATTAAACAAAGTAACCACCAAGGGTTATGCAAGTTACCGTGGCCGGTATCTGTCAGTGAGGTATTCAACGCTCACTAATTTTCTACCAATTCTCCAAAGGAATGCTCCGATGCGTTTGCAGCTCACCAAAGGAGCTCGTCTAACCAAAGGTTGGCTTCAATTCCACGGGCCTAAAAACGCCCGTAACAAGTCCAGAAATCTCGAGGGTCGAGATTCTGACTTCTCAATCTTCTCAAATCATTCGATCTCGAATCTCTCTCATCTCCCGTCCTCACACTTGAAACCCCCAAGACCAGCCCCTATGAGGCGTGGCCGAAAGGTTAAGTCTCAGGGATTTGTCGGGTTGTTGACCGCAACCACAAACCTGATCTCTCTTTCTCATCTCATCATTGGCAGAGAGTCAAAACCTAAAGGGTTCCTTTGGTGGCACTCTGGGAGGTCTTCCATCTCGGTGTGGTCTGGTTGCCCTCCGGTTGCGTAAGCTGGGTTATATTTTATGACTTTAGATAACATCGCTCTCTTCTTTTCGGGTCTTAGATAGTTCACAGGTGGTCTTTTCCTGTGGGAAACTTCAGAGCAAAGGGGAGACCTCACAATCTATACCTGTGTTCTCGTAAATGTTAAGCAATGCATCATACATTTAATACCTCAGCGGGTTTATAAGCATCAATCCGACTTTCCCACTCGGTGTCGCTGAAGGTTTCTAAGGTTAGTTGTTCACCGTGCTTTAAAAAAGTAACAATGAAAGTCGCTGAAGAAACAAATAAGTACAATTTTTGGACAATATTTAAAGAAGTTGGCTCCTTCTTATGATGATTTGTCCATATGATTTACCACCAGATTTAAAGGAGTGGCAACCACATGGTATAAAAAACACGAGGGTTGATGTTTCTAATCTTTGCTTGCACCCCCGCTTGTTCTCCTTTCATATTCGCCCAATTATCGCATCCTTGGCCTCTCATGTTTGCCAAAAGACAGAATTGTGAATCAGGATTTAAGTTGAACAGGGGGGGGGGGGGGACTGAAGGTATAAAAAGTTTTGTATCGTCGTGATGAATGACAAATCTTATGGCTTATGTAAACCAAAACTCTTTAACTTCACAGACTTTACTCGCCTGACAATATGAATCATAAAGAACAAACACTGCAATACTTTCGATAATTTAACAAAAAACACAATGAAATAACTAGCAAAAACATGTTTTTGACCGTGTCCACGCTCCAAATACGAGTGAAATGACTACAAAAGTGGGAAAATTTTCGAGCCTGTCAAAAACCAGGAAGAAATGTCACTTTTTTAAAAGGGAGATTAAGAAAAAAAAAACAGCTGTAGTGATTTTAAATAAAATGAAGAATTCTGGTCTAGCTCTGGGGAGCTGCAGCCCGATAACCTCCCTGGATTCGCCACTGCCAAAGACAATCCCAGGTTTTCTAGCTCTCGAAGTAAGACATCAAAAAGTCGTTGGCTTGTTGGTCTTTCAATTCGAAGAAAGCCAAAAAATGATCATGAATGTTGATGTTTTCTTGTTCAATCGACACATACCTTAAAACGTAGGTCATTTGTACTGTTTTACTCAAGTCAGGTGTGCAATCTAATATAATTGAGTAATACAGTGGAATCTCCCTATAACGAAATCGCTTGGTTCCAGTTGAAAAATTCGCTATAGAGAAAATTTCGTTATACGGAGATTAGAGATTTTTGCAGTTATTTAAGTAAATGTTATAAACTTTTTAGTATGTGCGATAAGTTCAAAAATATTTAATTACGACTTTCAATTAAAAATGAAGTAATATTTATTATAAACTTGTTAAAATTATACTAATTTTTATTGTATAAATAAAATGTTCAAAAGTGAAGACAATTCACCAATTTAGAGAATAATATGTACTAGTACGGATAAACATAAAATGCGTATTGTCACATTCATTTGCTGTTTCCACTCCACCCCGATTCTTGGAATCTTGACCGTAGATATGTTGCTCCCTCTGTAGAAACACAGGTCCCCACAACTGCATTACCCCTCACATAGCATTCTATTGCTATGTGTTATCTCTGGAATGAACAATGCGAGTGGTTCCAGAAACGAGCACGCGTGAGCGATTTGTTTGCACAGAAATTAGCAACTTTCTTCAAAAATGACAAAAATCGAAAAGATAAAGGCCTGAAAAAATTCGTTATAGGGAGACAACCACTTCGTTACATGGAGAATATTTTGAATGTTATTTAACATTCCGATTAAAAATTTCGTTATAGGGAGAAATTCGCTGTAGGGAGACTTCGTTGTAGGGAGACTCTACTGTATTTTGATTTTTTTTCACTTCATCTAATGTGTGACTTTTGACATTATGTGCAATTAGATGAATGTGAAAGGTTTTACTGAAGTAATATGGCTATTTTATGCTGTTTCAAAGCCCTCCTTACACATGCTCCTCCATTACAGGATCAAATTCAGCTAATAGTTGGACTAACTTTAAAAAGATTCCATTGTCACGATCAGTGGCGAATCCAGGATTCGGGTCTGGGGGGCTGAGGTCATAAAAATTTTGTATCGTCGTGGCGATTGTCAAACCTCATAGCTTATGTAAACCAAAACATTTTAACTTTACAGACATTATTCACTTGACAATAAGAATCACAGAGGTCAATTCAATACTTTCAATAATTTAATAAAAAAATACTATGAAATAACTAGTCAAAAAATGTTTTCGACCGCGTCAACGCTACAAGTGGAATGACTACAAAAGTAGCAAAATTTTTGAGTCTGTCAAGCTAGAAAGCAATGTTGTCACGATTTTATTTATTTTTTAAATGAAAATAAAGAACAAACAGTTGTAGTGATTTCAAATAAAATCAAGAATTTTAGCTTATCTCTGGGGTGGGGGTTGCAGCCCGATAGCCCTCCCGTCCCTGGATTCGCCACTGGTCATGATCATGCAAATTTTCGTTGCTACCTCTAAGTGCCAGGCAGCTTTCTCCTAAAGTGTTTCGCCTCTTGTCCTGGGCCACCTTTGTGCCAAATTTCGAACCTGTAGGTGCAGCGGTCTCTACGCTGTACCGCACAAAGACACACACAGATACTAAGACATTGCCTTTTATATAGAGAGAGA
This sequence comes from Araneus ventricosus, assembly GCA_013235015.1. Lineage (NCBI taxonomy): Eukaryota > Metazoa > Arthropoda > Arachnida > Araneae > Araneidae > Araneus > Araneus ventricosus. Next base: position 37,274 of record BGPR01008713.1, on the reverse strand, counting down.
TTATTGGAGTAGTGCCTTGAAAGTTTTGTGGTCATTGATACATAAAATTAGATTGTTTTATTGTTTTTACTTTCTCGTATACGAAGTATACAAAGAGAAAGTACTGTAATCGTCGGAAAATTCGAACTCGAGATGTTGACGAATCTCCACGTTTTAGACCTCCCTGAGTCCGAAAAACACAATTTTGGAATTACGCCTGTATGTCTGTCTGTGAAGACGATAACTCGAAAACTATTAGAGCTACGGGGATGAAATTTGGTATGTGGTCTTTAAACATAATTTGTAGGTTTCTATCAAGTTTTGGGCAAAATCCGTCAACGGGAAGTCTGTCTATCAATGTCCGCGGTCATGTGAACACTATAACTCAAAAACTTGAATAGCTAGACGGTTAAAATTTGGTACACAGTTTTATCATCCTGAATGTAGGTTCGTATAAAGTTTTGGGTCAAATCCGTCAAGGGGTTGACTGTCTGTCGGTCTGTATAATCGCATACTTGTTAAGTTTTATCTCCACGCGCATGCGTACTGTACGCAATCTTCTGTGCATGATAGTCAGCGGCTCCTGCTTGGCGCTTTTTTCTTCCCTTTTGGTTCTTTTTTCTCCCTTTTGGCGAATTCTGATCCTGATTATTTTATTTCCGTTTGTTTTGTCGTTTCAATGTGTGCTGGAGAAACTTGTCGCGTTCTGGGAATAGAGCAGATTCGAAATTTTTATCCGAGCGAGTTTGCGGGGAACTGACTTAATTTCGCTTATTTTTTTTTTATCTCCATTGCGTTAGGGGTTTTAGCTTATTTTTTGTCCCTACATGTGTTAGGAGTATACGAGAAAGATTAGGGGAGACCACTCCCGCTGGTTCTGAATACAATCAATCATTTCACGAATTTCTCTTGGATTCTCACGTTCTATTTTCTTAAAATCTAATATTGATTGCACATGAATATCAATAATTAATTTTTTATTACTTTCTCGTATACGAAGTATACAAAGAGAAAGTGTTGTAATCGCCAAAAAATTCGAACTCGAGATTTTGACGAATCTCCACGTTTTAGACCTCCCTGAGTTCGAAAACCACAATTTTGGAATTATGTCTGTCTGTGAACACGATACCTCGAAAACTATTAGAGCTACGGGGATGAAATTTGGTATGTGGTCTTTAAACATAATTTGTAGGTTTCTATCAAATTTTGGACAAAATCCGTCAACGGGAAATCTATCTGTCTGTATGTCCAAATTCATGGGAACACTATAACTCAAAAACTGGAATAGCTAGATGGATAAAATTTGGTACACAGTTTTATCGTCATAAATGTAGGTCCGTATAAAATTTTGGGCCAAATCCGTCAAAGGGTTGACTGTGTGTCGGCCTGTATAATTTACCATTGAAACCAATCCGCTGTCTCCACGCGCATGCGTACGGAAGCAATCGTCTGTTCTCCCGAAAGGAGCGAATTACGTCAGTTTGTCCTTGAGACGGCAAGAGTGAAACCTAGCAGTGTGCGATAGATGCGTTTTAATCGGTACGCATCTCTTTGAATTCTTTACCTAGATATTTTTCAATCACTATAATGAAAAACCTTCTGATAGTCATTGGATTCTGGGTAACAGTAGGTTCGAATTTTTTTAGCCACGGGGGGGAAGGAGAAACGGCACCTTTTGGGGGAAGTATACGAGAAAATTTAGGGGAGAACACTCCCGCTGGTTCATCTTGATGCTTTCGGAAAGGTGTTTCCTCAACAGTGACCACTAACTTTTACTTTTATACAGCGAGCAAGTTAGAAACATCGTGAAAAGTTTGTGAATAGATTATATCTGTGATCAGTTCACAATAGATTATCACAATGGAACGTGAACTGGTAATTTTTTTCGCTTTATTGACACGCAGATTTGTTTTGAATTCACACACAATAAACTGGGACAATAATTCTGAAAGGATTTTCTGCGTTTATTCTTCGAAAAGATATGCGTTTATTCTAAAAATAAATCTATGTTTCTATCCGATAAATGCAAATTTTTATTTTATCAGCATTTGCCTATCATTAATTCATGTGAGAAAATTTTTCTCGTGTTTATTTGAAGTAAAAAGTTGTGTTTGTGGTAGTGGTAACAGGAAGTTGTAATCACGAATTGTTCGTTTTCGATGTTTTCGTCCTTGGAGGTGTTGGGATTTCAATAGGATTTATTTTTGTAATGCAAATAGAATCTTGCTGTGGAACAGTTTTGTTTTTTAGGGTTATTGAACTGATCTAGTACCAGAGGCCAGTGGCGGTGATTGGGTGAAAAAAGTTGTGGTGGTTGTGGGGGAACTTATAGACATCAAAAAGACCCGGGAGTATAGGAGGTAGGCAATAAAATTTAAAAATTTAGTTAAAAAAGTACCCATTTTTCCCGAAAACTGTTGCTTTTTTATAATTCCTAGTTTTAGGCAGCTAAAATAAATTTTAAATTTAATTTTCCCCTAAAAAAAGTAGGGGACGACTGCCCCCCTCTCGCTCCCCCCCCCCCGACATAATTTACTGCACACCTCTGACTCCAGAGATAAAGATCTCCGATTTGCGGTTTGTGCGGGTGTGCGTCAGTGGCGAATTCAGGGGGGGGGGGCTATCGGGCTACAGCCCCCCCAGAGCTAAACTAAAATTATTTTATTTAAAATCACTACAACTATTTGTTCTTAATTTTCATTTGTAAAAAAATAATAAAATCGTGACAACATTGCTTTCTGGCTTGACAGGCTCAAAAATTTTCCTACTTTTCTAGTCATTCCACTTATACTTGTAACGTTGACGCGGTCGAAAACATTTTTTATCTAGTTATTTAATTGTATTTTTTTATTAAATTATCGAAAGTATTGTAATAGTGTTATTTATGATTCTTATTGTCAGGTGAGGAAAGTCTGTAAAGTTAAAGTGTTTTGGTTTACATAAGCCATGAGATTCATTCGTCATCATGATACAAAATTTTATACTCAGCTCCCTCCGACCCTAAACTGGATTCACCACTTTTGGCAAACATGAGAGGTCAAGGATGCGATAATTGGGGAAATATGAAAGGATAGCATGTGGGGGTGCAAATAAAGATTAGAAACATCAACCCTCGAGTTTTTTATACCATGTGGTTTCCACTCTTTTAACCTGGTGTAATTTTTTGGCCATATGATTTACCGTAAATCATATGACCAAAAAATCATAAGAAGGAGCCATGTTCTTTAAATATTGTCCAAAAATTGTACTTATTTGTTTCATCATTGCAACAAAATCTGCGCTCCATGTGCGAATTTTGCGTAAGGTTCTAAGGCGAAAGAATTTAGAATTCGTAGAATGTTGCGTAATTCTGCCGAAAGCCGTTCAGCGTCCGATTGATGTACCGACGTTTTGCCGCGCTGTTGGTCAAAATTCAGCATTGGGAGGAATGTATTCTTTTCTTCTTCCTTCCATCCAATCATCTTCGTTTTATCGAATCAGAATTCGGAATGAATTCTGATTAGATGGAAATCATCCATGAATTTCTTCCGATCCGAATTTCGTCAAAGAAAACGTTCGTTAGCTCTCCGTGAAGGAAGCCATTTTATTTTCGCTTTCTTTTTAACATTCTTTTATTCATTTTTGTGAGTTATTTCGATTTAATTTTCGTTAGTTTTCATTCTCTAACGTTTGTCTATCAACAGGATGGCGTCTATCGTTTCTAGCCCACCTTCTGTCTAGTGGTTAGGATGTTCGGCTCGGGACCCAAAGGTTCCCGTTTCTATCCTCGTACTGCCACACAATTATCTGTTTTTTGGATCCATCCTCATGCAAAACGCGCCATGTTGAGTAAATATACGAGAAAGCCAAGAGTTAAGGTATTTTTGGCGTCAGAGATAATATCAAATCGTGCCCTCATTTTGCAGAAAATATAATACACTTAAACCTCAGTTAACCGACTCGGGTTATCTGATATGACTCTGAAATCGCAAATTCAGAAACATACTGGGAAAGCGCAGTGGGCTATGGCTACCCCAGTGGCACAAATATATTGTGCGCTATTGAACAATATTCGCAATATTGTATAATATTGTACAATATCATACGAAATGTTGTGCTACCTGGGTAGCGGAGAGGTGAGCGATCGACCTGATAATATAATTTTAACTTCGATAAAGAACATAAGTGTAGGCTAAAAAGAGGAGGAGAGTTTTGAATTCATTTTACACTCAAAACATTTCAAAACTACATATATTGTAATTAGATACAAAATAGTAATAGATGTTCATAGATTAACCGGAAAAAATCGTTATCCGAAACGGCTCCCTCCCTTTAATTCGGTTAACTGGGATTGTACTGTAATCTATACTTATAAAAGGCAATGTTTGTGTGTGTGCGTGCGTGCGTGCGATGTCCAGACGAATCTATCGCACTTACAGCCTTGAAATTCTGCACACAGGTAGTTTTTTATTTAATGTTTTGTGTTGTTTTGGGTGATTTTTCGCACTAATTTCTCAATAGCATGGTTTCGGATAACTCTACGACAAAAATAGATACACCATCGGAAAGAGCACGCGATTTCCGTTCTAATGAAGTTAGTTTTGAATTTCTAACGTAATTTACTGAATTTTGAGAAATTTTTAAAAAATAGCCAGCTTTGCCATCGAAATGTTATTTTTGTTTTTAAACTTGTTGCATCCGACTTTCTAATAACACTATTATTTTCAATTTTTTCCAGCTTATTACTAGAACGGTTCTGTCGGATTTAAAACAAGAACGGTTAAAATATCTTTTCCCGTTTTTTTTTTTTTTAATTAATTTTTTTCTGGGCAGTTGAGATGTATTTTTCTCGAGCGAGTATTCTCCCGCGACACTTTTCCGGAACACAGCTCGCAATTTGGTTGGTTCTCGCGGCAGGTGACGTCATTACTTTCGCGTTCTGCGAGGAGATGATTTATTTACGCTATGACTTCGATTATTATTTTTAAGCGTGTCTTAACTTATTTCTTTGCCTTTCATACTTTGCTTGCGGTGTAATAAATATTACATTGTAATTTTTTAACATTGTTTTGGATTAACGGTACTCGGTTGAGAGGAAAAAGAAGCCGACAAAACTCAATAATATCTATATTTCTGTTTTGATTTCGTTTTTAAAACTTTCATTTATGTAATTGCAGGTGGGTTTTTTTTATTTTCTTGAAGTCCTGATTCCATGGGCAACGCCAAGCACGTACTGCTAGTTACTATTTATAAAGAAAGAAGGAAATATGCTGGTACAAATTCAGTTTTTCATGTATTAACACCAGTTTCGACGGATTTTAGTTTAAAAAAATTGTTTATCATATTGTGCATACGCGTCTGATAACTTGAAAATCCACCGCAATAAGAAATCTGAGTGACTATCAAAAACATCGAATGGAGACCGATTTAAATATTCTAATATCGAATTTGCCGGGGATGTTGACTTGTCAGTCAACCCCCTCCCCCCGAAAAAAAAGGACCGCAATCATATACAAGCAGTGGCGGCTCGTCCATAAGAGCTGCAGAGCTGCACTCCCCCCTGAAATTATTTTAAAAGATTGTATTTTCGTTTTTACTCTAATTGGGTTACTTTTCCACTTTGAGAATTCAGTGATCAACGAAAATGGTAAAAAAGTATTAAAAATGAATGTCTTTTTGAAGACGGAAAATCAATTAAGAATTAAGAGAGAGACGGATCAGAGCTGCATCAAGTTTTGACCCTCCTACGGATCCGATATTAATGTAAAGAGCAACGCGAAGCGGGAAAAAAGCAACCCTTTCTCTTCTTGAA
>BGPR01008713.1:0-16504 GCA_013235015.1 Araneus ventricosus | reverse complement strand
GAATAGTTTGTATTGTTGTAAATCACCTGGCAAAATATTAATTTGGGATGACAATGGGTTAATAGTTAAAAAAATTTTTGAACTGAAGCTTGTTTTTCATTAATTCCCTGTATTGAGCTGAATAATACAAGAAGGCTAATATTTACACTTCCGTGAAAATAAATATGAATGCTAACCTGAAGGAAGAACACAGCAATTAATCTAAAATAATTAAATCGTTCATATTTGTACTTGGCACAATACTTATTAGCTCATACTTTAACAATAAACAGATAAAATAATGACATTAAAGGTAAAAACACAATTCAAAACAAATAAAATTAAAATAAGATATAAACAAAGCATCTGGAGAGTGCTGCAAGCAACCAAGATAACAATGAAAATGCAAAAAACACCTAACATACTGAATGAAATTCTTAAGAAATTAAGATTGAATAAGGAAGGAGCAGTTTTCTGGACAGCACAAGGAAGAAAAGTTCATCTGGTGGCTTCTTTAAACTGCTTCTTCATTGTTCAATCCTAATTTCTTAAGAATTTCATTCATTATATTAGGTGTTTTTCATACTTTAAAGAAGCTTACAAACATTTCAAAGACAAGTTTCCTTGCATAAAAATAGGTTTCTCTAAATTTGCTGAGTTGAGACGAAACATTGTGTATTAGCTGGTCAAAGTGGCACACACTCTGTTTGTGTATGCCTAACTTACCTTAATGTCAAATTGATTATAGTCAATGCTAAAATGAATACTGTAACAAATCGTAACATAAAAAATTACAAGCAATGCCTACCAAAAGTACTTTCTAACCCATCAACAATCGATTGCAACATATGGGGAAATGTGTTTATTGTCCAAGTGAAACTGAGAAGGTACAATTTGGAAAGAATCCCTTGCTGTAAATTTGATTGAACAAGTTCCACCAGTGTGTTTCAGTTGGCCAAAGACAACTTTCCTAGAGATCCTTTCCTTTCTAAAAGTCTTCTTGGAAATCTTCGGAAAAATGGATTGATTTATTCTGCAGCAAGTTGTCTTCTTTGGTTCAGTACAACTTCATTGCCAAACAACAAGGAGCATTCTTTAATTACAGAAAAGGATATCTCAAAGAGTTTGTTGTCGCCTGTGATTTTTTTGAAAATTATAGCATAGCAAGATGAAGCACACAGGTATCACTGGACAAGCCAACAGGTCACAATCCATCCTTTTGTAATATATTTCAAACAGGAAAACGAAGTTGAACATGTTAGTTATGTAGTTGTTTCTGACTGCCTAGAACACAACACAGTTGCTGTTTACACCTTTAAAAAAACTACTACCCTTTCCGACATCTAAATTTCAAAAACTTCCAAACAAGATTTTTTTATTTTTCAGACGAGTCTACCACCCAATACAAAAATAAGAAAAACTTTTTGAACTTCTGCTTTCATGAGGAAGATTTTAAAGTGAAAGGAGAGTGTTATTTTTTGGTCACAGAACATAGAAAAGGATCTTGCGAAGGAATAGGGGATTCAATAAAGAGACTGGCCCCTTGAGCTAGTTTACAATGACCATACAAAAATCAAACTCGAACCCCAGGACAACTTTTTGAGTGGATTGTAAAAAATATTACCAAGGTAGATTTTGCCTACTCAACCCAAGAGGAATATGCTGAATCAGAATTGTTCTTGAAAAGTCACCTTGGTCAAGCATTGGCTATCCAAGGAACCAAACAATATCATGCATTCATTTTCAAAACTACACCAACATTATTGGCGAAATACTTTTCATATGATTTGCAGGGTTGGGAAAAAGAAGTGTCAAAATATCCAAATAAACTGAAATTAGAAGACATGTCAGGTTACATCACCACTGTCTATGAAGGAAACTGGTGGCTCGGCTATGTTTTGCAGAAAAATGAAGAATTTGATTAAGTAAAAATAACTTTTCATCATAAAAGCTAATAAGTATTCTGCCAAGTACAAAAACATGTACGATTTAATTATTTTAGACTCATTACTGTATTCTTTCTTCAGGTTAGCATTCATATTTATTTTCACAGAAGTGTAAATATTAATCTTCTTGTATTGTTCAGCTCAATACAGGGAATTAATGAAAAACAAGCTTAAGTTCAAAATTTTTTTAACTATTAACCCATTGTCATCCCAAATTAATATTTTGCCAGGTAATTTACAACAATACAAACTATTCATGGAATTAATTTGAAAATTTTAAAATATGTACTTTTTGAAAAATTTTAATTTAAATTTTCACAAAACATTTTGTATACTAACCTATAGTATGTTGTATACCATTTGAAAGAGCATGCAAAATGCTGTAAAATGACACCTGTCCCAGCTCTCCAGCTCAATTAGGAGAGCTCCTAGAGCAATTCAAAAAATTTCCGCTTGCGGTTTTTAGGCAAATTTTTGAAAATTTACATTGCTGTAATTCAAAAAGGAGTCCATATATCTTGATGAAATTTGGTATTTTTCCAAGTCTATATCAATAGTACATCTCTGCCAAATTTCATGAAAATCCGAGATGGTGAGGTTTATAGAGTGTGTTGATTTGACATGGAATGACCCAGTCATGACAGTACCTGCTTCCTAAATTCTGAATCTTCAATTTCCCAAATTCTGAGTGAAATTTTATATAAAGAAAGAAAGAAAAAAAAAAAAATCCTGATTGTTTTTCTTGAAATTGAGCATACACTTAATGACCAAGTATGATATTCATTCTGTATATAGTCATTACAGTACTAGCTTTAATGGATGTATTACTTTAAATAAATTATTTTTGTTATAATTAATTTTAAATTTAAAAAGCAATGGAATCATTTCACATGTAGCTGCATGTTAAATGATATGACAAAAACAATTAGTCATATCATTTAACATGCAGCTACACATAGTCTTGCACTTGTGTGAACTGAAATTGGTGTTTTGTATTTGATGAGTTACATTTGAGCATGACTTGACTATATTGTTATTAAATTTTTATTTCTGTCATGTTCCTTTTCCTCCTGCAAAATGTACCATGGGTTCCAAAATGAAATTGGTGTGATGTATTTAAGTTTTATATGAGTATGAATTGGCTCCATTGATATTAACTCCCTGAACTTAATTAAACTCCTAATTACATGCCACGATTTATTTTGGACATTTATTGCTATTTCCATCCATATAAACATGGAATGGAAACCTGACATACTTAAGCATGTCCAAGAGATGTATTTGTCTTTTAAATAAATTGTTACTTTAACTTAAATATTTCTTTAAATATAAAAAATGCTGTAATTTGATGCACGAGTCTGACTCGTCATTTCAGTACAGGGGTGGATGTGTTCCAGATTTTGCACTTTCTCAAGTCTTGACTTTCCTGATTTTTTTTTTTATCAGAGATTCACTATTTCTCTCAGATTTTGTTTTGGAACTATTAGATCATTAAGATATTTGTAAAAATATAAAACTTTTGGAGTGTATGAAGTTCAATGAAGTAATCAAACCTCATATATAAGTGATTTGGTAAAAATCCAGTTGTTTTTTAAAATATGCACATATGTATGTAATAAAACTAATAACTTAATTTTTTAAACTTTCTTAAATTATTTTTAATGAAACCTTATTTTAAATTACTTCTACTTCCATCGTAATAAGCATACTGCTACTTCCACTCCGAGTCACAAGTCTTCTGGGAAAATACCCTGTTTCAACTACTATTTAATCTCGCTGCAATGGTGCAACTTCTTTTTTTCTAAACACATGTTGCCTTCATACAACCAGATGCTGGCTTCGGCGTGGCTTTTTCTTTGTCACCGGTGATTACACTTTGTGTCTCTTAATACTTTAAGTGTGGCTTGATATTATTCTCAATTATCCCTGAATCAGCTGAAACCTATAAATTAGATAACGAAAGTGTTCATTGTTCGTCAACGACTGCCTTCTTCTTCGGAATTGCATTTTTACACTTCACCGAAACCATGGTATGTATGTGCATCACATTAGCATTCTAAATTATTTGAATTTGTCAGATTTTTACTTTGTGCTGGGTTTCAAGATTTTTGAAATGGAAAGACAGTAATCCCTGTAATTAACTTAAATTTTGAATTTCTCTCTCTATATATTCTTGAAATAAAGTTTACTTGAATACTGCTTACTTTTTCAGATGCCAAGCAACCAACAGCCCCTTTGGCTGCTGAGAATATTGCAGATGCAGTGACTCATGCTCGCTTCATGGGAACCGATTCCGCATCAGATGAGGTTGTTCTAATGAAAATTCTCCATGTTCTAAGATTGCTTTTACTAACACCCCTGGGTGTGCTCTTAACTAATGAATCGGTCTGTGAAATTATGCAATCTTGTTTTCGATTCTGTTTTGAAACTAGATTAAGTGGTGAGTGGCAGTTTTAAAAATTATTTGCAAGCAATGCTGTATTGAAAAGTAATTTCCTTACACAGTAGAACCCCGCTAATCTGAACTAATTGGGATTGGTGACTGTTCGTAGTACAAAAAATTGGGATTGCCCGAAATTCCGATGAAAATAGAAATGAAAAAGATGTGTGCTAGAAAAAAATGTAAGTTATAAGTACTCAGTACTATTATCTTTTGAATTCTTTTATTCAAAAGCGATAGAAAGAGAATATGTCTCCCCTTTTCATTAGAATAATGGATGTGCTTCTGTATGAAGTGTATCTTATGGTGAATTGCATTAGTTTCTTCAATGTGTACAAAATTATACATGCTGAAAAAGTACTTTTTGTTTTTAGTATGTATATTTAAATCTTTTCAGGTAATCTTTTCAATTTCATATAATTTTCGAAAATATAATCGGTTCGGATTAACCAGAATTTCGGATTAGCTAGGTTTGGATTAGCGGGGTTCTACTGTACTAAGTTTTTAAAGGATGATTATTATATATATCTTTTTTTAATGCAAAGAGTGCTTTAACTTTTGTTAATGTTAAAATTTTAGATTAAATGTCCGTTTCTCATTCATTTACTTAAAAGTATCGGATTAAATGTCTGTTTCACATTCATTTACTTAAAAGTATTGGATTAAATGTCTGTGTAACAAATATTAATGTCGGTATATTTTTAGCTAATAAAATTTGGCAAATAAATAAATTTATGTGAAAAATTTTCTAAATAATAAAATCCTTTCCTTTTTTTCATCTCTCATTTTTAATCTTTTTTTTTATTTATAAATACTTATAATTGATTTAAGTTTTAAATAAATTTCAGCATTTACATTTATTTAAGTTTTAAACACATTTGTACATAATTGTATTCAAATGTTAAATCTCATTTGTATTAAAACTGAGAATGCTGTCAAATTTGTTGAAATTTTCCTGTTTAAACTATTTGTGTAACGAGTAATTGTGGTCTTTCATTTCAACTGAAGAATGTTTTTAATTACATAGGATGTAAAATGATTATATGGTGTCAATTTCTAAATTAATAAATGTAATTTGCATTTTAAGATTAAGTGCAACTATTTATGAATCTTTTTATATTTTTAGAGTTGCTTCGTAGGTCAGCTGAACATGCTCTTATGGATATGGTTCAGTTGTTGTTTTCATGCTTACCTCAATTTACTGAAGATTCAAGGTGTGCCTATATGAAAAAGGTGATTAAAAATCAAAAATTTTTTTGCATGTTTATATGAGTGTAACAGTTTCAAAAGCTGTCATATTACGAGCATGATGATTTGAAAAAGTGTTTTACTATGTGTACAGTGATTTGTTTACTACATTAAAGTGAATCGCAGAAAAATATAAAAAATTTAAAAGAAATACCTCACTTGCTACATTAAGTGGAGCTGAATGTATTGAGATTGTTGTTCATTCATTAAATTACTGTTCAGCAGTGGATTCCGAGACTACCACTTTTGGACGATTTTACACTGGAAAGGGGTATCAGGCAATGAGTCATATGAGCGCATTTCTGGAGTTCTGTGTTAGATCACGCTCGGTAAAATGTAAACATCACCCTTCCATTCTGCACCTTCCCCCTATTTTGATGAAAATAACTCCGCCCGGCACATGCGCAAAAGTGTAGAGGGTTTCCTAATCCGTTGCTAAACAATACATGACTATTTCTTAGTCATACTTAGTCACTGTCCTGCTCAATTAATTCAGACATTTTTTGCATATTTACAGGCTACTGGCATTTGTAATTTTATGTAGAAATAAAAGAGTTGTATTTAGAAAATCTTGGTCCACTGGATTTGCCATTTTATTTTAAACTTTTTTTTGTTATTATTTCTGAATTGTAAAGAAAATACTTTCTCAAAATTCACTATATGCTCACTTCTCTCATTTTAATATGATTCCATTTTCTATCACACTCTTGTCACAGCATGGTTAGGATTGGCTCTTGTGCCACAAAATCCCATAACAACGACAACAATGAATTCAATTTTGGTAGAACATCTTTGGTCCACAGTGCTGTGTTTTCAGCATTTAATGAGTAATGTTCTCTGCTAAAACCAACCATAAAGCTTTCTTCACAACATTGATGGTAGTAGTAGCAGCCATATATTGCTATTTGCCTGTTCTTTCATGCAGTAATATGGAGGAGGGCACAGGAAATAATTTTTGAGGATAAAACAGGATTATTATTCCAACTGTACAAGAGCAGAACTGTGTGCAAGCATGTTCATTCTTTTAGAGAAATGAATGTCCATGTTTCATGGCAATGTCTTTAGATTTGTCCTGGTCTGTAACTAATTGTTATGACTTGATCAGGTGTTGTGTCTGTGCTTCTGTAAGATTGTATAATTATATTTAATATAATTATATTTAATATAATTGATATTAAATATAAGCATTAAATTTTTGTTTGAATTTAATATCAATTATGTTTTTGCTATTAGTGAAAACTGTTGCCCATTATTTATCTGATGTAAAAGAAAGGGAATTTTGATTTAATATACTAAAATATTTTTTTTGTGGAAACCTACATTTTGCTATGGAAAAAAAATAATTTAATCCACATATCTTTTTATGACAATGCTTATTTTTCTAAAGAAAAAAAAAATACATATATTCATAACTTTGTGCTGCATATTTAACAATATTGAAATAATAATTAAAAAAACAATTTTTAAGAAATTAACTTTCATAAGCATTTTTTTGCATAAACCATAAATGTTTTGATTACGATTTATTTTTTTTTCTGTTTTCTATACTTGCAGTTAAAAATGAGGTCTGGGGCCCTCGATGCTGGACGAAGTTCTCGCAGAAAGCGCTCTCCTCGTCCAAAGAGGCATAAAATGCATTCAACCGAAATCAGTGAAACTGAGCCATCCGGTATAAATGCTAACAATTTGACTCCTAGTGTTTCTAATTCTCCAGTACTTACCCATAAAGAGATATCTGTATTAGAAGCAAATTCCGATTCTATAGAAAGTTGCCAAGAAGCTCTGCACTCAGTTGAAACTGTGAATAATTCCGAAACTGTGATTATCTCCATGCCTGAAAATTGCGATTCCAGTGTTTCAGAACGGGAAGTTGTCACAGAATTTCTGAGTGATCAAAATTCCAATCTTGTTGTTAATAACAGTGATGTGATTCAAAACCAGGAAATTACAGAATCTTTACCAGCAGAAGTAAGAAATTAGTTATGTGCATGTGTTTATATATTTTTTAAGTAGGAAGTTTATGTAATAGATATAGTTAACTCTTTATTGACCAATCACGAGTTAATTTGTTTTACTTCCACAATCAATTATGAAATAATAGCTTGTGACACGAGATAGCCTCTCTGCAAAATTGCCAGTCAACCATGTGTTCAGTAGTGTGATTCGCCTCTGTGTAAAATTGCCAGTCCGCAATGTGTTTAGTAATGTGATTAGCCTCTGTGTAAAATTGGCAGTCCACAATGTGTTCAGTAATGTGATTAATCGTTTACACTGTGCTTTGAAAATAATTATCATTCAAAGCTGATGGAGGAAAGCATTATATAAATAATATTTTGATTGTATGGGCATATTTTATAATAAAATATAGATATTAAACTTGTTTTTTTTAATAGGATAATTTATATTATGGTTAGAATAATAATGGATTTTGCTGTTAATCTTCCATTTTCATTTATTTATGTGTTTCCTTAAAATTCCAGGAGTGAAAAGAACTGTTCAAATTTCAAAACTCCAAATACATGTCTAAAAGTATAGTGATCTGCTTTAAAATTTATTTTTTCAAAACTGTAAGTTTTTTTAGATCAGTCTAAAGAAAATAATCAAGTGTTTATAATGGAAGAAACTTCATATCTAAATGAAAAACTGAATATAAATTATTTTGAAATGTCTGTTAAGGAAGAAAAAGTTTGAAATATTGCAAACTTTTCTTAACCCATTAACTGCCAAAACTATAAGGGATGATTTTTTTCTATAAAATTAATATCAGTTATTAATTTGAACATATATAATGATAATTTAGAGTAAATATGAGAAAAATTGTCTTACCTTTTGAAAAATCAACTGTTGCCTTCACGCAATGTCAGTGGAATAAGGGTACAGATTTTAATTAGTTGAATTCAAATTGTGAGAAGTTTTCTGAGAGTTGAACTTTGGAGAAAACTTTTTTTCAGTTTTGTTACATTTCAGAAAGCTACAAATCACTTTACAGATAATTGATGGATTTTTGAATTTTAGCATTTTTTTAAAAATGTCCTCTTATTTGTAAAAATAGTTTCACACTTGAATGCAGAATGTTTACCTCAATAAGGAATCATTTGTTCATCAGTACTCAAATGATGCGAAAATATACCAAATTGTTGAAACTTTCTATTTTGCAAGTTTAGAAACGGTCTCACCTTATGTAACTTGTCACTATTGTTGATTTGACTGTTGTCAGCCAAATGCAAATTCTTTTTCATGTTCCTGTACTGCAAACATGGCATTGAATCTCGCACAATAGGAACAGAGATATCCTTATCAAGAGACCAGTATATTTCTTCCTGAAGTAAAGATTGATATCCCGTAAGCAGCAATATTCCAATAAATTGTGTCATGTAAGCATCACATGCCATAAAATCTGGGCGATTTTTTTTTTTTTTTTTTGGCTGGCATACAAGTTTGTCTCTGACGAGAAATGAAAAAACATCAGAACTGAAAAAAAGATAAAATATCTTTCCTCAAGTTTTACCCTTTATTTTATTTTTTACAATTTCTATTCTTTTTCTTCATTTTTCAGCTATGGCATATTTAGTACTTCCTTTTTTATCCATTTGAATTGTTCAGGTTTTGATTTTTTAAATTTTTTCGCATGACTACAACTACTTCCAGAGGATTCAAACTTCTTTTTTGAGTGCACTTCAATTTCACCTGCAGTATTGCGAGGTAGATCATCATTGTCTTGATTCAAAATATTATAATTTCCTTCTTCTTCATCACTAGCTTCTGCAGTTTCTGGCAGAACAACAATATGTCGCTCTGTTCATTATCATCTGTATCATCTTCAAAAAGTCTTTGAATAGTTTCTTCGAGCTTAAGATATCTCTTTCTAGGCATTTCGTACAGTCAGAATGTGAAAAAATTACCACAACATCTATCAGCGGTAGTGTAAGGGACTGAACTATCCATTTTCTGTTGACATTGTGCGAACGCAACATGTGTCTTTGCTTCCACCTCGACAAAACCACAAACAACTGATTCATGGCATGTTGTGACATGCAGTGACTTTGACTAATAATAATCACCTCTAGTACTTCCTTCTTTTGTAGTATTTTTTCTCTGAAAAGACCAAGTCAAAAGTTTTGGTTAAAAAATGCACCAAATGCGGAATTCAATTTTAAAAATAAAATCACTGTTAAAGGCAAATATTTTTTTACTGAAATATTCTCCGTATTATACCCTACTCAAAAACTGCTATTAATATAAAATTCATTAGGTAGTTAATTTTTTATAAGCGTTTATTTTGACTGTTGCATCAACGCAACACCAGCTGTTAATGGGTTAACCAAGATGATACAAAACTGTGAAAAACATTAGAAATAATAAAAATATTTTAAAAAGTATTTATATAACCTGAGGGTGCATTAAGGTAATAAGAATTTGATTACAATTGGTTCTTTTATTCTTCTAAGTTTTTTTTCCTTTGATAAAGTCTATTTTGAATTTTAAAAAACTAAGTAAGATTTTTGAAAGATTATTTTAGGACTGAATATAGCATAAATTTTGTTTCTTTCTTTTATTATTTGGGAAAACATCTGGCAGTATGAAGATTTATTGAATAAATAATTTTATTCTTTTTTCATGAAATACTCTGCATTGTGAATGATTAGTTATTTATTATTACACATATATTATTATATTACATCACATTATTGCATTGCTAATTTTTTTTTTTCATTTTTATTATTCCACGAATGTTCTTTTGAATGCTATTTTTAAAGAACATGAAAAATACACATTTTTTTGAATGACGGGAAATATGCTTTCTTTCAAGCATGCCTTTCATTTTAAAAAATGAAAATATTTTTAAATCTATGTTTGTGCAGAGTGATTAGCAATGTACAATTTTAACCTTTTCCACATGATACTTAGTATTGAAGTGTAGAGCTGCAGTGACAGTCTTAGGATCATGACCCATGGGTTCAAGATTATTTAGCCCACAGGACCCATGTATATTTAATCCATTGAAGTCAAGCATCCTCCTGCTGGTGTGGTATGCAAGTTTGGAGAGGGGGTTCTGTCTCAAGAAATGTTCTCATTATTGAGTTTGGTTCAAAAACACATCTGTTCCAAAATAGCCACCACGTGGCTTCAAAAATTGGACGTTAATTTAACAAATCCATTAAAGTGTAATAAATGTGATGATATGCTATATTTGTCAAATCTGCAACAAAAAGAAAAAAGATATTGGCATTCATACTTGCCATTGTGTCTTAGGTGGCTTATGATTGTTATAGTTATCTCAGATACTTTTATTTGACTATAAGCAGAACTAAATTCATAAATCTGTGTATCTTGAATGGAAATAACATGAAGTTTGATAATTTCTTGCGTTAAATTTACAATGCAATGTCTTAAATGGTTTTTGTTGCATAATATGGTGCAACTGTAAATTTTGTTGCTACTACATTATATGTGTATTTTCTTATGCACATTGACAGGGTTCCTACGGTCCGTGAAAACTCCTTGAATTTTATTTGCCTTACTCAGAGCCATGGAAAAGTACTTGATTTTTTGTTGGGTCCTTGAAAAGTCCTTAAAAAATAAGCAAATTGTCCATTCTATATTTTTTGGGACAGAAGAGAAAACCAGTTTGTGTCTTGATTTTGTCTATAGAATTCCATCACCAGAGGAAGGGTGTTCATTTGAGAATGCTGTTAATCATCAATCTTTTGTCTCTTCATATATTCAAAGACCGCTTAATTTGACAATATAGTAAAAACTACTGAGGGTATTTCTCTGTGAAGTAAATAGTCCTGCAATTATCCTAATGTATTTTTTAAGTAACTGATATATTTGAAGAGAAATTGTTTTTAAATACCAATAACTGATTTTCTGTACAATGGAAATCTGTTTTCAAGATGTATGTTATTTAATTTCATAGAGCCAGGGAAGTTTGTGTTCATGTGAAATCAGCAGTGGCGAATCCAGGATATGGGTCTGGGAGGGGCTGAGGTCATAAAAATTTTGTATTGTCGTGCCGAATGTTAAACCTCATGGCTTATGCAAACCAAAACACTGTAACTTTACAGACTTTGCTTGCCTAACAATAAGAATCATAACACTACAATACTTTCGATAATATAATACAAAATACAATGAAGTAAGTAGCCAAAAAATGTTTTTGGCCGCGTCAACGCTACAAGTACAAGTGGAATGACTAGAAAAGTAGGAAAATTTTGGAGCCTGTCAAGCCAAAAAGCAATGTTGTCATGTTTTCATTATTTTTTAAAGAAAGGGAAATTAAGAACAAACAGTTGAAGTGATTTTAAATGAAATCAGGAATTCTGGTTTAGCTCTGGGAGGAGCTGCAGCCTCATAGCCCCTCCCCCTCGGATTCGCCACTGGAACTCAGTAACTCAAACTTAAATAGCTAGGTGAATAAAATATTGTACACAGTTTATCATTAGAATTGTATATCCCTTTCAATTTTCTTATTTACAAATAAAAATGCAAATGATTAATTTGATTTAAATTTATCATTTGCATTTTTATGTCTAAAATATGTAATTTTATGGTCCTTGAATTTTCTTAAAAAGGTCCTTAAAAGTTCTGGAAAAATCCTTGAATTTTTTTACTCAATAAGAGTGGGAACTCTGATTACTAAAAAAGACTAAATTAAAATTCATCTGCCTTATTAAAAAAAGTTCTGTAGCAATTTCTGGATTATTAATTTTTAGGTTATCATTGTAATAACTAGCAAAATTGAGTCATTTCTATTCTTTGTAATTATTTAGGAAGAAATAAATTACATTGACATTTTTCATGTTTTATTGTAGCCTTATTCTGTTGATATTGCCTGTGATTCAATCGAAAGTACATGTGATGGTGCCATAATGTCAGTTTTGCCAATTGAAACTGAAACTTGTGTTCAGGTATTTATATTTATATTTGTGTTTTGAGTTTAATGCAATAAAAATAATAAGTGAATTAATTCTGTGTACATTGTTTTTGATTAAATACTGTTTCTATAAACATTGTTCTGATCATTTAGAAGAAACACAATGAATCCCTTGAGCTGAGCAGTGAAGGGGGGAGTGTGACTGCAGAGGGTCCAGAAGATACGTCACTGGTTGAACACAGTGAACCAGATTATGTCAACCCCAGAGGAGTTCGTTTTACACCGCACCAGCAGCCAAAAGAGGGTAAGTAGTCAACTTGCTACTGTTGCATACTTTAGAATCCTTGATGGTTCATGAAATTAATTTCTTATTCAGAAATTTATCGGTGTGGAGTTGATTTCCACTTTAATAAACATTTTGGCAATTTTTTTTGTAAGCTCAACCGATAAAACTGTAGAATAACATACTGATGAAATTTTTTTAAAAATGACGAAACGGAACTAAGATTTGCTAAACAAACATAATAATGTTCACTGCATGATAGTTATTGCCAAGTATACTGTTAATACAAAATATCATTTTCTGTTAGTGTGACAGTTCTCAAAATGTACACCAAATGCAATAATCTTATGATGTGATGTTTACCAAAAACGCTCGTGTTTCCCAGTGTAAGGTTGATGTATGCAATGAATTTGGCATACATTTTGGTTGTTGTCAGATAAAGGAAAGAATAATGTGTGTAAATAAAATAAAAGTAAAAATGAGTTTTTCCCTACAAATATTTAGTCGAACCTTTTGTCACATGGCACACATCCAACCAATAGGCAAGTTCATCTATTCCTTAATCATGTGTCTAGAATATTAAAATTGTACAATGTTTTTTGTTTCTCTCTGTGCACAAATCGAATGTAGGTAGCAGAGGCACAAACACATGATCTGTTACGAAAACTGTTCTGAGAGGAAAATCACGCAGGGTCAAAAAAAGAAAATTATATGGGTGTCCTGACATGCTCAAAATTCTCTTCAGTCATTCTTGATTTTTCATTACTCAGATATCCAATGGTTTTTAAACTAATTCTGATACAACTAGAAAATCGCCTGTCATGGTGTGATGGGTGCAAATTGCCTCTTCATTCGAGAGATTTCTCGTCAAATTTGACGTGTTTATATATATATATATATATATGTGAGAAAAATGTTTAACATTGATTGAAAACAAATAAAATAAACATATGTTTTATGACAGGAAATATTTTTTTTTAGTTACATATTATTTGCATATTTCTTGATTCAAAAAACCTCTTGGTAAGCAACATTCCGTGTGAAGTATTTTTCGTTGTTTAACAATTTTATTATAATTCAATAACCATGAAATTCTCAGCTTGTCAAACGTAAGTCAAAAGTTAAAATTTCAAAGGAATTCCTTTTTGAAATTCTTATAAAAACAAAGCACTTCTCTGCTTGTCAAGCATTGCCAAAAAATATTATCAAATTATATCATCACGATTGCAATAAATAATCAAGTGCATAGTGGCGTCCAAACTATATCACTTGCATGATATACCACTGACGTAATTTACTACTTTTTATTAAAAAACGGAAATTAATTTGAAATATATGATTAATATAATTTAAAATTTCTTGCGAACTATTGATCATAGCGAGATAAATTTTATATCAATCAATAGCAAATTTTATTTCACTATTTTAGAGCTATTAAATTTGAAATTAGAGCGACGATTACTCTTTTAAATTTAAAATTACTGAAATTTAGGTTATCTAACAATGAAATAATGCTGTTTAATGCCTCACAATGCTATGGCGCGAGTTTTATTGTTGGCGATGTCAGAGTTTTACTGAGAGACAAATCTGGGCTATTATATTAGTAATTACCAACACTTAATGTTATTGCCATGCAGTGAAGTGCAATGAAATTTTTTTTGGAAAAATACATTAGGCTGTACTGCAGATTCACATTTAGTAAATTGCAAAACACAGGTTTACCAATTGTGGATCATCTATATTTCTGCTCAGTGGCAGACTGGATGTGAAAATAGTGATTGCCAGAAGTTCATGGGGCCCACTCACAATGCTATCATATATATAATTTCATTTATTATAAATATAATAAATTAAAATCAATAAGTTAACACATAATCTGTCCCTAATTTAAAATTCTGTTATTTAAATTACTAATTATAGTAGTATACACGTATTATACATATTACTGGAAGTAAGAAATTCTGATATAAATACAAATTTATGATTGGATTTTAAATAATTTTTGTGGGCATATAGCATGCTGTAATTTTGGAACTATGCTGTTATTTGAGAATTTTTTAGCCAAACTAAAAATAAAATGCAAACTATTTAACAAGTTCAATATGTTTAAAGAACACTTCTTACTGTCAAAGATGAGCAACTCAAAAGTACAGAAGTGTATACTGTTCACTGCATTGAAGGGGAAGTTAAGTGTCTAAGTTCTCTAGATGGCAGTGCAAATCTGTCAATAATTACTTCTGCCTCCAAATCTTCAAAATATTCCTTTTCAATACATACCAACCTAAAGGATTCCAAGTTCTCTTCAAACAATGAATTTCTTAATCTAGTTTTTATGATCTTTAGTGTTGCAATTTCACTAATATCATTACATCATTCATTGCTAATCTATAATAGAAAAACTAGAGAAATCAGTGACAGTCGCATGCTTTGGCTACATGCCAAAGATATTCAGACGGTCTGTCTACAAATTAGCATACACACAGGATACTGTTTTGATTCTGTGATGATTTAATATGAAATAGGAGTTATACCAGATTTAATTTATTTTCCAAATATAATCCTTCAGTATTTTTTTGTTGTTTGTTTCATGTATGCTTTTTTTCTCTGAGTTTTGGGAAACATTGAAAGGCTCCCATTACTTAAAGATTTGCATTCATCAATTTAGCATATTTTATTTTGTAATTGGTAATGCATTTTTTTCTTCTTTTCATGCCTATTTTATTTCTTAAGCACTCTGCCAATGTGCATGAGATTTTCTGCTACAACTTTCGTCAGTAAATCTGTGACAATCAGATCTGAGATACTGTTAGTGGGTCAAAAGGCCCGTCTTAGATGGGCACAAATCTACCGTCATTATGGATATACTGTGATTTGTCAAAAATGGATTTTAAACTCCTTAAATTTTTTTTGAAATATTTTCAGTATATGCAGGTCTATTAGTATACAAACCTTAACAGAGAAATGAAAATCATTATTAAAAGAGTAAAAACAAACATAATGGTCGGCATTACACAGAAACCGCCTCAAACATAATTAGGGCTGTTAGCTAAATTAAAATAAATATGAAGAGAAATATCATGGATAATTAAATATTTATTAGTTATTAATCGGTTATTATTAGCATTTGGCATATAATCTCTCGCATTCTTGGCGGCTGAAGAATGTGTCCAAGAGGTTGAAAGTTAGTAACACACAACCTCTTATGTTATTTTGTTTATTTGCTTTAGAAAAGGCATAGAAAATTTGTTAGGAAAAGATATCTTCCCTTTCTGTCTGTCTCGCATACACATCCTGGAGGCCCATATTGATTTTTGTGTAAGGGGGCCCACTTGCCATTGGGCAAGCTGGCAACTTGGCCAGTCCGCCACTGTTTCTGATGTTGTCTAGCAAGTAGATAATGATACCAAGTTGTTGACCATGCAATGCTTTTTCATTCTAGTTGCAAATGAACACTATTTACTTCATCTAAGAGGTATAGCAAATTGAAATTCCAGTACGTATATCTGTTTATACACATATATTTCATTTTCTATAGTTTGTTTAATCGAATTTTCAATAGGTACGGGTCCTCTTGTGCCATATGGTCTTCCTTGCGTCAGAGAGCTTTTCAGGTACTTGGTAAGTCTGGTCAACCCACATGATAGACACAACTCTGAAACCATGATTCAGGTGGGACTGAATTTATTAACAGTTGCTCTGGAAGCTGGAGCTGATAATCTTGGCAGATTTGG
>BGPR01008712.1:21511-61881 GCA_013235015.1 Araneus ventricosus | reverse complement strand
TGATGCAAAGTTGAAAACGGATGGACGAGGTATTTCAGATAAATATGTTACAGAAGCTGGCAAAATCGCTGTAATGAAATGGTGTAGCAATCATGCGGACATAGTTAAAAGATGGAACAAAAAACTTTTGTTGAAGTTTCCAGACCTGAAATTGTAAAGTTTTACAATAAAAGTATGGGGGGGGGGGGAGCATGATTTATTAATGTCATTGTACCGAACGTCTATAAGGTGCAAAAATTGGACCTTCTTCGTCATCTTTCATTATTTCAATATGGCTATAATAAATTCTTGGTCATGGTAAAAAAGAAGATGCCAATTGTTCTGGAATTCCTCAGAAAAATTAAATAGATTTACTGTTTTTCACAAGATCTCTCATTTTCAAATCAGTCAGCAGGCCCCTATCAAGCCCTGCTCTACCACCTCCAAAGAAAAAGTTAAATCCATCTGAGAGACCATGCAATGATGCGAGATTTAATGGGATAAACCACATGATTGAAAGAAGTTCAAAGCAACAAAGATGCAAATTAGAAGGTTGCACTTTGAAAACATCTTTTTATGAGATATGTGAAGCATATTGATGTTTTCATGCTCAAAGAAATTGTTTCAAAATATTTCATACAAAATAATTGTAAATTGAACTTAAAATAAAAATTTCTCTCTTTAGTTAATTGAAGCCAGGTGTCCTATTATGAGGACATTTTTTTATTAGTTTGCTAATTGACAAAAAATTATGACATTTCATATTTAAGCTACTTATATATAATATTGCATATTGAACCATTCCCTGCTTTTTTATCTGTCCTGCACATAATTCAGGGCCGAAGGGTTTAATTGTTGAAATTAAGTAAAATCAAATGATGCACAGTCTGTGCTTCAGAGGAGTCTCTTGAGTTCAAAGGCTTAAATTTTAAATTCATTGTAAATTTTGTGTTTGATTTATTCACATAATTTTTGAAAATTTATCACTTTTAACAGGAGTTATATATAGCTGTTGGAATCTCTGGAGCAATTCAACATTTAGCAGGAATGAAGGATTCTAAGACAATTGTGGCCATTAACAAAGATCCAGAAGCACCAATATTTCAAGTGGCAGATTTGGGTTTAGTTGCTGATTTATTCAAAGTTGTGCCTGAAATGACTGAAAAAATTGATCAGTACATCAGTAAATAATTTTGGAAAAATGTGAACTTCAGATAAATTTTTTATGAAATAGTGAGTGTCCCAAGTCTTAAATAATTTTCTTTTGTTGTTTTACAAAGTTTATTTTTTAATGTAATATTATTTGATGTGATGTTTCAGATTTTTGGGCAGTGTACAGACATGTTCGCCTGAAGATTGGATATTTTATTTAAAGTTTTTTTCATGAAATTAAAGTATTTTGTAAACTGGTGTGATGTCCAATAAAATTTTGTGACTCAATAAATATTTTTTTTTTGCACATAGACTATTTATTTGCTTAATTGAGGCTCAATATTGCATATCTATATATATATAAAATGCTAAGGTACGTGGTGCAAGAAGGAGGTTAATTTCTCTATTGCTGATGGCAACGACCAGTTTGTGTACAAAACAAAACCTGTAGCCTTCTCCATGTTATGCATAACTTCATAAGCATAGCCTGCTACTAGATTCATTCTGGTGTAAAACAACTTTTCTGGGGAAAAAATGAGCTTAAGACGTAGAGTTCACAATATTTCTTACAATATAATGAAACTTTGGATGAAATGAAGAGATTAGTTAGAAATAAGCCACAGAATGTTCAGATTAACATCAAAATAGTTTAAGTCATCAAACAGAAAATCGTGTTTATTCACAAACTGAGATGATCATCACGGAACTTACTATTGTGAACATTGTATTTTCGGTACTTTTCTGTTGTATGCACTGCAATATAAATGACAGTAAAAATCGGAAAATAACCCATTTCACCCTTGACAACCGAGTCCCGATTGCATAGTTGTCAATGCTTCTCGCTCTAAACCCAGCAATGCAGGTCTGATACCTGAGTGCTTTCACTTGCTATCATTACCTTTTTTTTCCACCCATAATTGTCTCATCATTTTAGTATCGCCTATATAGTTTAAATGATTTATTTTTAATCCTTGAAAATTAAAAACTTTCAAAACATTTTTTAAACATTGTTCTTTCTAAGACTATTCATTGTTAAATTATCTTCATTTCATTCTACATGCATTAAGTCATATCTGTCGGATATATGGGTGGGTTGAGGCCTGCAGCCCCAATGTACCATAACCCTTCTCAACTACGGAGCTAGAATGAGCCAGTTTGGCCAAAAATGCATGTTGTGCGGCATCAGCTAGTAGACTATTCTTTCACCACTTTAGTTGAGATAATTCCAGTTTTACTATCTTGCATACGAAGTTTACAAAGCATTAGTGTAAAAATAATTGAGGTTTTGATGAATCTCCATATTTTAGACTTCCACGAGTTAAAAATAATTAAAGTGTCTGTCTGTGAAAATGTTAACTCAAAAATAGAATGAACTAGACAAATGATATTTGGCAAGAGGTTTTAATACTGAAACTGTAGATTATCAAATTTTGGACGAATAGTATTTGTTCATGTGAAAAATGATAAAAACAGAGGGAGCTATAAATGGATGAAATTTAATATGTAGTTCTATTGTCAGAATTATAGATGTGTGTCATATTTTGGGCTAAATCTGTCAATGAATAGACTCCTTTTCTATGGTACAAAAATTGAACAATGCAATGAGCTGGATAAATAAAATCTGGCATGTAGATTTGTATAAATTGGTGAATGGAAGAGGTGCCATTAACAAAGCTAAACAAAACGCATCTTATTAATGAAAGTATATGAGAAAGTAAGAGGGAAGAACATTCTAGCTGGTTAACAATTAATAAGTAAACCCTCAATTTAATGGACCTTGAATCAACCAGCTTTGGTTTTAATTGCTTAACTTAATCATTTTCTTTGCTATCTAATAAGATAATCCCTTCTGTTTTAGAAAGGGGCTGTTGTTTTCATTCATCTCAGAAGGCGTATAATACTTGAGATGTTTATAGATTCTACATAATTTTGATGTCAAATTATGAAGCTAATTAATGATTAAATTTTAGTATTAAGATTGAAAATCCGATAATTCGATGCTCAAGTATTCTCGGACTTTTAAGTTGAGCGGTTAATGGACTGAATTTGACTAATGCTGCAAATGAAATAAGTGCAACGGGGGACAGCAGCTGAAGCTTGAGCTCTTTCTTTTCATCCTTCTTATATGCAGTTGTAAGGAGTTTTATTGTTCCTAATATGGTATGTACCTTGGTGATATAATAACAATTTTACTGAATATTTGGTCTAATACCCAATTTTTAAAGACATTTTACTTTTGATTGAAATAAAATATTTCTCAAATTTTAAGTGAAAAAAATTAAAGATAAATGAAATTGAATTTTTTTATTTGTATATTTAAAACAATGTTAAAACCTTGATGTAACATTTTAAAAACCTTGATTCCAATAATGAGAGACCCTCTTCATTTTGGTATTGCCTCGCAGAAAGAAAAGAATCATTGCAGAACATGACAATGACAAACTCTGAAGAAAATTCAGTGGATGAATTAAAATTAATAGAAGTAAATTCCTATTTTGATAACGAACATTTAATAGCTAGGATGGAGTGCTTACTTAATTGGCGGTGGGGAAATGCAGAAATATTTCCAAGATTTGCAAATTTAGAAAGGAAACATCTTTTGGCTCCTGCAAGCACAGTATATAGTGAGTATCTATTTTCTGAAGCTGGGAGTATATATGAAACGAAACAGAAGAGACTTCTTCCTGAAAATGCTGAAAAATTGTTCTTGCATCATAATTTTACAAGGACAAATTATGTGTAATATTATTAAATACATTTATGTATTATGAACCTTAAAATTAAGTAAAGAATATGAAATTTTTTTTGATAATAAATATGCTGAAAATGTAATTCTGCAATATTCTTTGTTTTAAATATATTTAAAAGCTCATTTTTAAAAAAATTACTATTCGGCATTTATTCTGCCGAAATACTGAATATTCTTTACATCCCTAATGTGCATTAAATATTTTACATTATACAGATCAATTTGAAGTGTTATACCCAATTTTAAAAACTATTTATTTCTCAACTCACTGTTGGACACACTTTTGCCTCAATTAGTCCGTTAACTCGAGTGTTTACTATACTTTAGTTGAATCAAAACTTAATTTTTGCATATATATGCAATGAATGACGATGCATTTTTAATGAATATTAAAAATGTTCATTTTTTTTTTTAATTCACAAAGTGCAAATGCTGTAGAAAATAATTGTTATTGATTGGATACAGATTAAATATAAGTACTCGTAATCCTCAAATAACATGCTTGTTAGATTCCTAAATATTGTTAGTTTTAAAAAAACATTTTTGTAAGAAAAATACCTTTATTAAAGCATGATTTATATTTTAAACTAGCAGTACGCGCACGGCGTTGCCCGTGGAATCAGGACTTTAACAAAATGAAAAAAAAAAGAACCGCCCACAATGACATGAAAAAGTTTTGAAAACAAAATCAAAACAAAAGATACACATTTTTTGATTTTCCTGCTTATTTTTTTTTCACGCTACAGTACAGAGTACGTTAATCCAAAACAATATTACAAAATTGGAACGTGAAAATGATTATTATACAGCAAGCAAAATATAAATAAAATCCGAAAATAATAATCGAAGCAATTCATTCAGGAGAAGGTCATGACGTATCCTACGCGTCCGCCAATCAAAATTGGCATCAACGTTCGGAAGAAGTGCTGCTTTTGGAACTCGATCGAGAAAAATAACTCGCAACGGCCCAGAAAAAAATTAATTTAAAAAAAACGATAAAAGATATTTTAACCATTCTTGTTTTAAATCCGACAGAACCGTTCTAGTTATAAGCTGAAAAAAATTGAAATTAATAGTGTTATTAGAAAGTCGGATGCAACGAATTTAAAATCAAAAGTAACATCTTGAGGCCAAAACTGGGTATTTTTTAAAAATTTCTCAAAATTCAGTAAATTACGTTAGAAATTCAAAACTAACTTCATTAGAACGGAAATCGCGTGCTCTTTCCGATGGTGTATCTATTTTTGTCGTACAATTATTCGAAACCAATCTATTGAGAAATTAGTGCGAAAAATCAACCAAAACAACACAAAACATTAAATAAAAAAAATTCTAGATTAAAATTTAAAATTTCGGCTTCGAGGTGCATTCAGTCACCATTACGACTACCTGTGTGCCAAATTTCATGGCTGTAAGTGCGATAGATTCGTCTGGACATCGCAGACAAACACACACACGCACACAAACATTGCCTTTTATAAGTATAGATGGTGTTTTGATTGTCATTCCTAATAAGCACCATAAAATGAGGACATTAGGATATTTTTATCCTCTTTACTTCCAACATTATATCAGCTTCTATAAAGAGTGATGAACTTGCATTTACCTTAAAAATCTTTGTAAACATTGTGAAGGATTGAATTACTATGTTCAATTTTATGACCAAATTTGGCATAATGATGGATTAGCACAAGAGGGAGCTAACACCGTTTTTTTTTTTTTTTTAAATTCGAATTTGATTTTCATTTATTTAATTTTAAGTGGCAAATTTCGGAATTTTTTTTGCCTATTTTCGTGAATTTTCTTTTTTTCTCCATTATTATTCACATGTGCTTCCAGTGTTTTAATTTATAAGTGCTTGCATTTTTTATTTATTTCTTTTTATACGTTATTCTTTTTGAGCTGTATTTTAGGAAGTTGGAAACAATTTTCTGCATGCAAGACAAATTATGCTAGTGTTTTAATTTATAAACATCGGGAAAAAAATAATTTTCTTGCATTATTTTCTCTTTCGATGTTTTATTTTGCAATGTATATTTTTATTCATCAATGCCAGGGAAATTCTGTATAGTATAATTTTTAATTTTAAAGTTGTATTAGTTATTATATTGTATATTGTTTAGAATAAATTTTCTTTTCCAAACTTATCACGTTTTCATTGAAACTAAACTGTTATAAAGCTAGAATTGAAAGTTTTAATTCAACAAGAAAGGATTCAAAGGAGATGTACATTTCTTGGGGAAGATTAGTGCAAATATTTGTAGGGGGGAAAATAATAAAACACAGTCAGGTATATGAAAAAATATGGATTCTGAGCAACACCAGGTTATCAGCTAGTTATAAAAAAATTATTATACATATGCCATCATGCCCAACCACACCAAAGACATAAGCTACATCCAGAAGAATTGCATCTGCAGTTTGACTTCACAAAGCCATCATGAATTAATTCAGTTACCCTGAACAATTGGTGACTCATGGATAAATTCTTTCCAAATCCCAATTCTTTGGAGATGCTATTTCGCCAAGGAACTGATTAAGGGATTTGAGAAGCATGGATTCATATACTTTACTCAACCTATTAAACAGTGAAACTGAAAGATAGTTTTGAGGTGTTCAAATTGGAGTTTGGTTTTGGAGTAGGAACAACCATAGAAGTTTTCCAGCATTTGGTGGAAGTAGCATTTTTTTTTTTTTTTTATCATTGTTAAGCATGAAAGTTAAAACACATGTCTAATAGATTTGTCTTGTAATATGCGATTTGTTACCTGATCCATTTCAAATGACTTGTCTCCTTTACTCATTTTTATGAATTCTATGACCTTCAATAAATTAATCTGTTTCCTAAGAATATTTGCAAAAATCTTTGCTTTCTCCATCAGCACAGGGATGATGTTACCCATTTTGCTCATTGAGGTGAATGGTGAGGCTTTCTCGAAAGTGTGAACTCCAGGAATCAGTGACTGGATGAGCTTTTCAAATTGTTTGAGTTGCAGTTTCCCGAATTCTGTCAAGTTCCATGCCTGGGGGGGTCCTAGATTTTTGACAAAGTCTCCATAGGTATTTTGCAGGTTAATTTTGTTTTGGATTTCTAATAGAAGCTTTACTTGGGATTTTGAGAATTTTTGCATTGAAATGGCAACATTTTTAGATTTTTCCAAAACAGCCAACTGCAAATTGAATGTTATTATGGCTTTTGATTTTGAGGGGTTGCCTGACCTTAATGTCATTGAGAAAAATCTGGGACATTTTGGAGTGCACTATCATTCTATGACCATGATAAAAGTTTATACTTGGAATCTACAATATATATATATATAATATATATATATTTTATAACCACATAGTCATAAATAATCTAATTTATGACCTCAAATATAAAAATTCTTAAACACAAAATTTTTATTATTCATTTAAATTTTAAACCATTAACACTGAATTAAATTTCAATGCAAAAAAAACTATTATTTTTTCTGAAATGATTTTAATTAAGAAGCAGCATAAACTGTAACTGCTTGATCAAAATGGCTCTGAAATTGGATTATCGTTAAAAAATAAAATAAAACCAGATTTGGGTCATTAATTTTATTACAAGCATTGTAAATATTTTACATTTCTACAAAAGGCACAACTTTGTAAAACATCTCTTTACAAAACATTTCTCGTTAAAAATAAGCAATAAGAAATAGAGGGCATAAATAATAAAACAAAAGCATAAATAAAAATAAATTTTTCTAATGAATAACATTTGATATGATGATTTTGAAATTAAGGCTCAAATACATATCTAATATATATGTGTAATAATTAAAATATTTTTTGGTAAACAATACATCAAATCAACAAATAGACTTAGTCAACAGCTTAAATCAACAACTAAAAATAAATTACTCTTATTTTCTTATTCACTGATTATGCAAATTATTTATACACAGAAAAGAACTGTCTCAAGTAATAAAAATATCTTTAAAGTGACTCGATTTGCAGAGTTAAGGGAGCAACAGTTGTGCCATATATTCAGTTTCGAGAAATTATTTTTTAGAATAAGAATATGCACTTTCAAAGTTCCTTAAAGGTAATTTAAATTAACACTTTAATTTGAAATTCAATTTAAATCAAGAAAATTTGTATTATGAATGCAATTATGAAATTAATGTTTTCTAAATAATTAATTTCATAACAATTTAATTGCAATAATAACAGTGCTTTAGTTATCAAAATTTGGCAACAAATATATTTAATGATTAAATTATATGCAGAAAATTTTAGAGATTAAAACTTCAATTATCATGGAAGAAATGATAAAGCATTCTTTTCAGTTTCAAATTACAGTCAACAAAATGGGAGTTTTCATCAAAGTTGTTCAGAAATATGCAATTCTTATTTTCTGTTCTGAATCAAAATAATTATTTTATACAAAAATTCTTTTTTTGCTTGTATAATTTAGCATAGTAAATGCAGAACTGAATTGAACACAGTATAATAAAATGCAATTGTCACTGACAGAGACTTCCACCAATTCCAATATAAACTTCATAAGCTGCATTTTGAAATAAAGGAGCATTTTCTACCTAAAAATAAAGGTATTATTTACTTGTGAATACAAATTAATCAGAGAAAAAAAAAGAATTCAATTAAATAATTTGATTAAATATATTTACAGTAGCGTCTGATATAAACAAGGACTAGTGATGTCGGATAATAGGGAAAGAAAAGAGCAAATACTTTAATGCAAGATACCCATATATCATGAATGATGTATTAACATCATTCATGATATACTGAACATCCAGAAAAAAAGAAATTATACAACCAACAAAATAATAATCTAGGCCTGTCTAAATAATAATAATAAAGTAAAGCAGCTTTAAACAAATCTACAAAGATAAAATGCTATCTGTTTTCAGTTATGAAAACCCTCCACATATTTGCATATGTACCGGTTGACTTTGATTTCACCAAAATAAGTGGCAAGTTGAAAGTTAGAGAAAAAGATGTATATTTTTTCCAAGCAATATACAGGAACATTACATAAATTTCAAATTAAAACAAAAGAGTGCGATTCAGAAAGAGAATGAATAGCAACATTCGAAAAGCATAGCTAAAAGAAAAATGTGCCTAACAAAGAACTCCAATAAAAGTGCTTTTCTTACTCTTTGCATATTGCCCCTATGGGGCCATTCAAATATTAAATAAGCATGTTTCTGGTAATTTTTGACCCCCTCCCCCCTTGTCAGCAAATCGCAAATTCCCCTCTTATAATTACGTAAGAAAACTGCAACCCCCCTCCCCCGTTCTTTTTTTTTTTTGACAAAACGTATAACAGTAATAATCTAATTAAAAAATTTTAGGACTTAATTCAAATAAAAAACTCTAACTCTGCTTAAAATGAAAGAAAAAAAAAAATGTATGTTTAATTTCCTTGCAATTTTGTTTAAGAAAATTTCTTAGTTTATCACAATTTTAAAAGAACATAGCTATATTTTAAATTTAATTTTCACATGCCCATCATCTATTCAGATGCTGACCAAGGTTGTGCAAGCCATTTTTCCAAATCTGTTATTATATTGCTCCCCCCTTCTGTTACTACTTCATCGCTTTCTTCTCGGAAGGAATCTTGATAAACTTCTTCGTTAATTTTTCACAATTGCCCCTATACTTTTTAAGCATGTGACAAAAGGATTAGACTTTTAGTAATCACTTTTATATCAAAAATGTGAGTTGATATATAAAAGTGAATGAAAACTTTCTTTTCCAATACAGCTCAAAACACTTTTATAACTGCCAATTACACTGTTGTAACTACATAAATTTGAAAGGTAACAATCATTACAATATGTAAAATTTTTTAAATCTAAAACACAAGAAGTGAAAAAAAATTAAATCTTAGATTGGTGAATGATTCATTTCTAAAGTATTTTCATAATCTATTATTGTTATTTAATATTTTATTCAAAACGCAAAGTCATATTCGAACCCCTTAATTTCTATATTATTACTTTTTAAAAATTGAAGAATACTTTCAGTTTAAGGTTGCATTAGTAAAGTTCATTTATCTATTAAATTATAGAAAGATGTTAATTTTAACACTTTATTACAATGTCAGTATATACTCTACATATTTTAATAAATGTAGCTAATATTAACAAGAATAAGTAAAGTTATTTCATACCAAGTTAATTATAAATTTAAAGTTATGATAAAATATGCTTAATCAATTTTTTTAGTTAGTTTAATTTAAAAAAATTAAATTTGGAATAAGAAAATTAAATTATTTTTGCAAGTTACAAGCAATTTTCGGAAATAAAGTTATTTTAATGTCTTACGTAAGCGTCACTCATACCTCCCCTCCCCTTGCCAGCCAGCAAAAATAAATTGCAAACCCCCTCCCCCTTTAGGTGCTTATGGAATATTTGAACGGCCCCTATGTGGAGTGAAATGGCCCAAAAGTGCTAGGTGTGGGTTTCTGAAGTGAACATTAGTTATGTTATTTTTTTAATGTTTGCTATTGTAAGTTGCTTCCTTAAAGATGTTAACAAGCTGCCATGTCGCACCATCAAATGAAAAGCATCATGTCTATACTTGATGCTTCCTCTTGTTATTCAATGCCCCCTCCCCAAGAAAAATAAACTTAATTGTATAGAAAAACACAAATAATGTTCTTATTGATTCGAACTAAAAAACCATACACAAAAAATTAACAATTATGTTCACTACCACAGTGATTTAATCTGCCTGGGGCTTCCAGCAACACTAACAATACAACTAACTGCTTGGATATCCAACTCAGCATCAAGCTCTACAAATAATGAAACAAACACCCACCTAATGGCAGTAAAATCTACAAACTAAAATTTTTAATTAATGACTTTTAATTAATTAAGAATGAATGCTGGTTAAAATAAATGTCAGATAAAAAGACTATTGTCTATAAGCAAAAATTATTATTTTTATTAGTAAAGAAGAAAAATAGTTGCAGAAAAAATGATAGACAATGATCAGATTTATGATTATTCTGTCAACTAATTCTGTAGATTTTACAAGAGGGTTGAATGTAACAGTTACTTTCCTGAAAATAGTAAAAATGTCATTCACTTTCTGAGACTCCTACACACATTATGCATATATCTAGCATTTCATTACATAAAATAGCAATAATTAAAATTTCTGAAGAATATTTATCAAAATAAAAAATCTGGCTTACAGTCAGCAGTAGCACAATTATAAATATTTCCCTTACCTGAAATATTTAGGGATTAGAGAAATAATGTTTTGCGGAAGACCAATGACATTTTGGAAATCTTACTGGAAATAACCAGCGCTTCCCATGGATGTCTATAAACAAAGAACATCATAAAAAAGAATCCACAACCTTTCAAAGATATTTTGTAGTAGAATACACATATAGAAAATATACTTTGTTATAACCTTCTTTCTCTGCTATCTCAACTGTCTTTAACACCAAATTACCGAAGTAGCTTGGCGGCATCTGGTGGGTGGGTTTGTATGTATATGTGCTGGAGGTTTAAATCTTGATCTTGCAGAAGATTTACAATAAGCAAGAGGTCCACATTAAATCTTTTAAGGCTCATGTTCTCACAATAATAAATGTTTTGAAATCAGGTGCTGTTCACAAAATCTTATGAATTAAATTTCATGATGTAACAATTAAACAGTTCAAAAGCAGAATAAATTTTATCCCTGATAATTTATTAATTTCAATGGATTTGTGATTTAACAGCTTTAAAAGTTATACAGTAAAAAATTTTTGCATGTCTTGTTCTTTTTTTTACTTTAGAGAATAATTGTGAAATTTATACAACTATCAAAAATAATAGAGAGCCAAAAATCATTAATATGGAAAATTCAAAATAGCACATTTGAAATAAGATATTAAAAAGTTCTTGCAATTAATTAATTTTTTAAGAGAATTTAATACTGAACTTCAAATAGAATTTAATACTCCTATATCATATTTTTATTATTTTAAATGAGAAACCTTTTTTTAATGTTTCAGATACAAACAATAAAAAAGATTCCTTTAAATTATTGAATTTAACACATGAATATTGAAACAATGATAGATGAAAGGAAAAAAAAATTTACTCCATATAATGTCTATTTTAGGTCTTTAAATATGGAGATTTAATCAAATTTATATTAAAATTTTTAACCACAACTGAAAGTGAGTTTAATAGCAAATTGTACAACTGTCAAATATATTTTATGGAAGAAAAAGAGAGGGAAAGCTTATGCCCATTCACAAAAATAAATAAATATACCCTACCTGTTTTATTTTCTTTCAGGCTGTTTTCTTCTGAATTTAAGTATTTGACCTAAAAATATACAGATTATAACAATATTAAAATTAAAACAAAGTTTAAAATATATATAAATAGCTCTAATTTACAATGTTATTTTTGGCAAAAGGATTAGCATTAAAATATCTTACCTCAATGTAATTTGATAACAATTCTGAAGTCATTTCTTGTTGAAGAATAGTCTTATTAGCAGGATTTTTATAACAACAAGCTATTAATGTTGGAAACAAGATATCAGTCAACTCAGAATCGCTGAAGTACAGAAAAGGTAAGCAACATAACTGTTGCAAAACAGTTGGCCTTTGTCCAGCTTGAATAATTGACTGAAAATAAATGTTAAGCAAAGTTTTATTGGGAGACCTTTAATATATACAGGGTGTCCCAAAAAAGGTGGAACAAGCGTTTATTTCCTTAAATATTGATTTTAGACATATACTTCCAGTTACAAAGTTTCATCAAATAAGGTAAGAATTTGTGTGAAAACACTTTGGTTTCTATGGGAGTTGAAAATAAGAAGTTAAGAAAATTAAATTTTTATACGTGCCCCATGGAGCAAAAGTGTCAATGAGTGAAATGTTCCTCTTACACTCATCTATGCATAAACTAAGTTTCACAATTCTGTCTGCAAAACTTACAGAGTTATGTTAATTTTTAAATTTCAAGGGTCTGCTCACAAATTTATATGGATACATTTCTGGCAGAAATGCAAATTTATTCAACATAGAAACACTGTGAAATGCAAATATTTGTCTTGTGATCATCATCCAATCATCATGAATTGAAAAAAAATAGCCAATGGCGCATACTGTTACTCAGTTTCATTGGCAGATAGTTGCAACTATCAACTTGATAAAGAATGGAAGGACAACTTGAGAAAATAAAATTTAACA
This sequence comes from Araneus ventricosus, assembly GCA_013235015.1. Classification (NCBI taxonomy): domain Eukaryota; kingdom Metazoa; phylum Arthropoda; class Arachnida; order Araneae; family Araneidae; genus Araneus; species Araneus ventricosus. The sequence continues at coordinate 48,790 of BGPR01008712.1, read as the reverse complement.
TAAAACAGGAAAATAACCTAATATTGGACAAGAGTTTTAAATTATTTGCTCTTAGCGTTGTCTGTATTAAGTTTTACCTAAAGGCAGTGGTGACTCATCCTCTAGGGTTTCAGAGTTGCAGAACTTACTAAAATTATTTTAAAACTTCACATTTTTGTTTTTATTCTTATTTGCTTACTTCTTGATTCTGAGAGTTCGATTACCAATGAAAAAAGATAACATGAGAAAAGAAGACTGGAAATGAATGAAAAAGACATAGGATGGGGCTCCACACCAAACAGTTTTGGAGACAACTAAAATTCACTTATAGCGTACAACTAAGTGACATAATGAGTAATTTAAAATCAAAAACTATAGACTTAAATGGTTCCTTAATAACAAATTTGAGGAATTAAAATTTAATAACTTTAACATTAAATATGTCTTCTTAGATCTGGTAAAATTTAAACTAGGATTTACTAATAATAGACTTCTCTTTAAAATGAACAAAATTGAGAAAAAGGAATTTTGTGTTATTAATTTTCTTGATATCTCGTTTGAAGAATTAAAGTTGCCTGAAATTTTACATGACAATAATAAATACTTTCCTGTTAAGAATATTTCTGTTATATCAACTGAGTTTAAATTCTCAAGGACTCTTAAAAATCAAATTTGCAACTATAATTTCTTTTGTAAAAATTTAAATGAGATTAATAGTACAAACTGTTATTGTTTTGATGAAGATTATAAGGAATTTATTGATAAAGATAGGGGGCATATTATTACTGGTAATTTGAATATTGTTAAATCCAAATCTCTTAGAGATATTATGTTAAAGGGAACTAAATTGGAATAAAGTTAGTCAAATTAGGAAGGTTAATTCCATTAATCAAGACAGATATTTTTATTGCAAATATTGCCAGGAAATATCATTGGCCCATAGAAGGATTTGGTGAATGGAAGCAGAGAATCTTAATGGAAACAAAAAATAGAATACAAAAAAATAACAAAAGTAAAATTTTGCTTAATAGAGGTATTTTCTTCAACAAGCATCTTAAAAAAGAAATTGAATTTTAAAAAGTAAATTTATTATTACCACAGTTGATAAGGCAGGATATAATTTTTGCATAATGTGTAAATTTCACTTCAAGGAAATAATTCTTAATGAATATAATTCAAATAATACATATGAATTAATCAAATTTGGCTTGATAATAGAATGTTAGCACTTCCTAAAAAACTAAAATTAAAACCAGTAATTTAAATTATCCTTACCTTTTCCACACTATTAAATTTCATAAAAATCCCTTAAAATTTAGATTTGTTACTTGTAGCACTGTTAGTTATAATTATTATTTTGGAAAATACTTCCTTAAATTTCTAAAAATTATTCTTAAAAAAATCAAAGAGGAAGAAAGCTTCATTATTGGCAATAACACTAAAATTTTGGACTTTATCAAAGAAAATAAAATTTATAACATTTATACATTTGATTTTGAAAATCTTTTTTACTATCCTTCCACAAAATAAACTAATAGAAGTGTGCTCTAATATTTAGGATTTATACCTTAATTCTGATTCAATTGATAAAAATAAATGGTTAGAAATTTACAGGGTTAATATTTGTGAAAATTATCGTTTTAATGGAATTAACTACTACAAGCAGGTTCTAGGAATTCCTATGGGTTGTTGCTTTTCTAGTGCACTGGCCAATTTATTTCTTCACTCATTTGAGAGAGATTTAATTAATAATGAACCTGTTTACGGTTTTCGTTTCATTGATGACCTTTTAGTCTTTAATCATAATAATGTTAACTCCATTTATAGCTGTTATCCAGAAGAGCTTAAATTAAATAAAACTAATAATGAATCATACAAATGTAATTTTTTGGATCTGGAAATTGAAATTTGAATTCAGATATTTCTGTTGGAATCTATGACAAGAGGAAGGAATTTAATTTCGAGGCTATTTCACTTAATAATTTTCAGACAAGTCTTCAATTTAAAATTATAAAAAACTATTTTTTCTCAAATTAATAGGATTAAACACATTTGTAATAACCACTCTACTTTTGTTAAAGCCTTAGATAATTTAAATAATAACTTAAAAGACAATGGATACCCATATAGTTTCGTAAAAGTTAATTACTTAATCAAAAATAGTTTTTGTTCTCCTGCGAAATAGTTTGAATTTTTTTTCATAGATGGAGCTAGTGCTTCTAGATTGTCAATTGCTTTGTTCATCAAATAGTGTCCATTTCTGCTTGGCTTATTTTTGAAAGAGGGTGAATATTTTCATTTTTCTTTCTATATTGATTTTGGATATTGATTTTGAATTATGGAATTTGTTGGAAAAATTTTCTTTATTTGGTAGCCGGACGGGTTTAAACAGGAAGGAATAAATTTTGACATTTGTCATTCCTTTCTACAGAAAATTTGTCCTTTAGAACTACTTATGGCGTGTGGTTTCCGATGAGTGCGCCATTCTAGTTCTTTTCCATTTTGGGTAATTTTTAATTTTGTTAAGTGTTTCAATTTTTAGAGAATCTTTGCTATTTTATACTATAGTTTTTGTTGTGTTATCTTAAAAAAAATTTTGCTGAAGCAATTACTTTCTGCAGCTGCGTTTGCGCGCAAAAACGTATATTGTTTTCATTATTATTATTGTTTACTTTTCTGTTTTATTTATTTATTTTTCTTTTTAATTCAACTTTATAATTTTCTATTATTTGTAATTGTATTTTATTAGATGTAGCTGCATATACACCTTTCTATTTAATGCAAAAATAATTTTTATTTTATTTTAATTTCAATTAATTAATTTCGCTAAATTTTATCAATTGTATAATGAGTGAAGGTGCATAGCTCTCCTTTCTGCCTTTGAACTTAGCCAGAACTGAATTTTCGGATGTTCTTGTTTGGCCTAGAGGCCAACTAATCTTTTTTTTCCTCCTTGAATCTCACCCAAGGTTCACTTTTCTGCTCTTGATTTGTTTTTCTTCGATTTCTCTTCCATTGGCTGTTTTTAGGTTTGTGATTCAATTTCATGTTGCCTCAATGGGAATTTTTCTGGTTGTTACATAACCTTTACTGTTGTTAAAAGTCACACACACTGGAAAAAAAGGACAGTAATTTTCTAAAATACATTCAGATAATTACAACTACAAGTTTGAACTATTTGAAGGAAAAGCTATTTTTAAAAAATTGTATTTAAATTGCATTCTAGTAATACTTTTATAGCACTGCTTGTTTCTGAGCAGATGAGTTGTCACTGCTGATATATAACTATGAATATTTTTTGAAGGCTCACTAGTTTTTAGATTTAACACGAGTTAACAAATACATTGTTATTTACTGATTCCGCCCTTTAAATAACTTATTGAAATATGTATATTATCCTTCAAATGTACATCAAACAGCAGTGATATGTATGGAAAAGTGGTCTAAGTCAATAAATTTGTTTTCTTATATCTCTGTAAGTTTAGTAAGTACAAGCGTGAAACTTTGTATGTCAATAGATGAATGAAAGAAAAATATTTTACTAATTGACATTTTTGCACTAAAGGGCCAGTATAAAAATTTAATTTTTGTAACTTTTTATTATCAATCCCCTTAGAAGTTAAAATATTTTCATACAAATTCTTACCTTATTTGATGAAACTTTGTAATTGGAAGTATATGTCTAAAATCAATATTTAAGGAAATAAACACTTGTTCCACCTTTTTGGGACACCCTGTATCGTCGGTAAAAGTAAGTATATTTTTAAAAAGGCAAAATTAAAAAAGAATTGCACCTTAAAAATTGTATTTATTTTTCTATAGAGTATAGATTTATAGTATTATCTTAATCAAGAATTTAAGACAGAATTTATTACATAGTCCAATTATGAAGAAAATTGATTATTAGCAAGCCAGCAAAGTTATTTTGGTTAAAATCTATTTTGCTAGTTTTTATTTAGTAAATCAAAATAAAGGTATATAATATGGCATCCATTACATAAAAAAAAGTAATGTTGAACAGAATTTTAAATTTGCTACAAAAGAATAATAAATAATAAACACTATACAAAATCCATTAAAACTAATAAAATATTAAATCATTCGGCAAAGATGCCAAAGAAATCAAATAATGTAGTATCAAGTAGTTACTATACTAATAATAATGCTAGCAAATAAAAGTACTTTTTGAAATGAATTCAAAATAAAAAAAATATTTTCATCAGACATCCCACAATGTACTATTATACACAATGTGCAATTATTAGAAAGTCAAGTTAAAAGAAATTATTTATTAAATGTAAAATGACTACCTGATTTTCTGGATTGAGAACAGTAAAATAGCCAACCAAAAGAATTATTTCATGAAGAAGAGCTTCCGATTCAAAATGACTGCAGTACCATAACAAATGACTAGTTATATGACGTAGCTGCAGAGATAGACCTTCACTGCCTAATATGCTCTGTAAAATATATAAAAAATGTCAAATTATATAAATAAAAAAATAATGAATAAAATCATGAAGTAGTATCAATCCTTCAAGTCGCATGCAAATCGAATTTTCTATAATTTCAGCAACAATTTTTCTTAGTTGAAAAATTCATTTAATGTTTTAAGAAATCACATCTATTTGCTATTAGAACTGCACATCTTTATTATTAGGTATATATCAAAAATTTTATAAACATTTTCTATTAGTCTTTAATTCTTAGACTCAAGCAGTTACATTCTATCTTTTAAAGCATGTTTCGTTTAATAAAAAATGATTTGTGTCAATAAATTTTATTCCCTTACATGACCTTACAATATTCATTTTTCAGTGTTGCTGGTTTCATAGACAATCTGGTCTTCCTAAATAATAAATTACCACTATTTGAATCTGATAACATTTAAAATACTGCCTGTGAAAAATCACTATAATGCAGAGCTAAATAATTCCAATCTTAGTAACTGATTCAATAGTAAATAATTATTTAAAAAAATAAAATGAAAAGCAAATTCTCCCTGGAAAAAGTAATCTGAAGAGATTGCACTTCAAAATGTCAGCAGCTATTTTGCTTGCTTTTGCCCACATGTTAAGTATTGTTTAATTTCATTATGCTTAAAAATTTTATTGTGTTGTGATAATGAACATAGTTAAAAATAAGATCCATCTACAAGAAATTTATACGAGTTACAAAAATATAATAAAAACGACAATGAATAGTAACTGTAAAGCTGCCTGTGACAACAAGACTGCAAAAACCAAACTAAAATAGCAGATGGATAGTCACATATTTCAAGTTATACTGCATTAATGAATAACACATATTTAGAAAATAGACCACACAACAACAAGAGAGAAATCACATTTCAAAGAATGGCAACAAGCATAAAAACACTAAACAGGGGGAAAAAATCTTTTTAGTGTACAGATTTCACAAACTGCAACATTTTATTTCTTAAGTAATGCTAAAATCTTAATTATAAATATTAAGCAGAAATAAGTAAAAACTTGTTTCAAGTTTAAAGAGAATAAAGAAACATAATTTCTGAAACTAAGAATTAAAAATGGAAAAACACAATTGATCAAGCCAATTGATCAAATATAATGCAAATGGTTTGAATTTTATTACAATAACAACAACAAAAAGCACTGCTAAACATTATATTTAAAAAAAACAGAGAAAAACATTAAGATTACAATCTCATTATCTCTACTAATAATAAAGGAGAATGTGTGAGCCTATGAGTTGGCGATTTACAGGACAGCCCGCTAGACCTAGAGCAACGAAATTTGGCACAAACATACTTTGGGGGGTGGGAATATGCACCTCGGAGACGATTTTTAGAAATTTTAATTAATTAAAAATTAAGCTAAATTTTGACGTTTTTCCTTAATAACTTCCAAAATTATTACAGCACAAAAATTACTAAAAATTATCATTTCAATGATATCAATTAAGTTGTCGTACATTTTTTTCTCTAATTTTAATAAATTAAAAAAAAAATTGGGGGGCATAATTTACAACAATACTTTTCATTGTCCATTCATTTCAAACCATTTTCATTGTTTAAACAAATACTTAATAACATGTTTCTCTTGCAGTGTTGAAAGTCAAGAAAACATCTAACTAGATTTTACTTTCTTCTTTCATTTAAAAATTTTTCTGTGAAATCCGTAAAGGAACTACTCAAGATAGTAAGTATACAATGAAAACAATCCAGTGAATTGAAAAATTAATGTTGCTACATTTTAATTCTTTTTATCAGAATGTTTCAAGCCAATTAGCATGCTGCTGGACGTAAAATGTGCAGCACCATTTTAATGTTGAAATCAAATGCGTATTTTATGTTAATGTAGACAAGGAGCAGAACAAGCAAAAGGCTACGAAAAGAATGAGGGTTAAATGTCTATAGCAATTTGAAGTTTAAAACTACTTTGATAAGGGAACCATGAATATAAAATTATGCATAAGAGATTCAGTTGAAATTTTATTTTCGACTATCAAGCTGGTTGCTGAAGGTGGCTAGTAATGTGAATAAGACGGCTAGTAATGTGAATAAGACAAGTTTTGGTTCAGATGTGACAGGATTCTGTTTAAAACAAATAATTTTTTTTGGATGTTGGCCAAAACAGTTAACTATTTTTTAAACACTATATAGTGTTTAAAAAAATGTACAGTTAATTGATATGCTTGAAAATATCTTGCCCTTCTTCGGTTCTCAAGTATGAAATTATTTCATTTTAAAATGAGATTGTAAAAGTTGATGTCTAGAAGGCAGATAGTAAATAAATAATAGAAACACTGTTCTACATGTACAAAATTGCAAAAATTTAAAAGTGTAAAAAAAGTTAGAATACTAAATCTTTGAACCTTTTTATTTTAGAAATAATTCCTCCTTAAGATTGAATTCAAATAGAGGAAATAATAAAAGTATTCCCACTGATATTTTTTATTCATGTTAACAGAACATAAAATATGAGAAGATACATCAATGTGTGCTTGAATCTTAACTTTCATGAAATTATGATAGATACACTAATTCACTATATGCACAGAAATAAATGTAAACCAAATACATGAATAACTGCATTACACCACATTATGGAAATTCTTTCATCTACTTAAACCTGCTAGCACTCAGCGTCCTATTTATAGGACAGTTCCATTTCACTTCCATGTATAAACCAAATGCACCCTATTGCTCCTTTTTTAAAAATTTGTTTATGAAGTCAACAGGTATTACCAAACTCCTAAACAGTTTTCAACAAGTATATATCGCCAGATTGCAAAGTCAAAATGTCGTCATTTTGAAATGTTTTTATTTTTCCTTTGATTAATTTTTGAGGTAATGCACGGAATTAGAAAGTTATTTTTATTTTTTGGTATTTTACTATATTTCAGAAATCTTTAATATTTATGCAAAAAAAAACTTTATTTTTTTTTTTTTTTTAAATTTTTTTTAATTTTTTTTTTTTTTTAATTCTCCAAATTTAATTTTACTTTATTGGAATCTCTGCTTTAAATTATTTTGGGTGTTAATGGGTTAATATATTGAGATAAATGTTTCTATAGGCAATGCAAAAAATATCAGTTATCCTTTTATAAACTAATTCTTTGATGTAACTGAGAAATTTCTGGGAATCCTTCAAATGCAAACATTATAAAAAAATATACAGCTTTTAATTATCAAAATTATCATAAGAAAAAAAAATTAAAAAATGTTACAAAACAAACCTGAAAAGCTGAAAGACTCATTACAGCCATGTGATTCAACATACGGAGAGTTGAAAAGGCTAACACTTCTGATTGTTTGGGAAGAACTGGGGGTGGTGTCCCTTCACTGCGAGATGATCCTCCACTATGCAGCAAAAGACCATACAATAAAGATACCGACCCAACCAAATTGGTCACTCGAAAAGTAGCAATTAACTGAGAGGAATCTTCCATTTTACGATTGGAAACAGGACTGGAACTGCAAAAGAAATTTATATTTCATGCCATTCAAATAAAAAATATAAAAAAATAAATTTGAATAAAAATGAATTCAAATCTTCAACAAGGTTAATTTGAAACAGTAAATAGCCAAATTAAACAAAGTTTCTTGTTGAGGCATATTGTATATTCAATAATAAAAAAATTATTTCACTGAAAAATGAACTATTTTCATACATACAAAAAACATAGAGTAAACTCTTGATTATCAGACCTAGTTGACAAAATAATTCCCTGTGATAAAATGAGGAATAATTTGCTTTACCAAGGAGATGGACTTATTCAAAAATTAAAAACCATCAATTTTGACTTTTTCATCTTAGGCCTATCTTTTCACATTAATACAGTGAAACCTCTTCACATGGCCAATTTTTCGTGGCATGGATTTTTCGGCCCATAGACCTAATGCTAAAATAACCCCTCTGAACGGCCGCCAGGTGAGTTCGCCCATCCCATTTTTCAGGAAAATCTACTCCATGTTTCTCAAGGTCTGGTTAAGGGAGGTCGTTAGTTCATTTATACGTCTTGCTTCCTATTGGCTGTTAGCGGATTCTGATACTTTTGGAGCAAAAATGTCATTCACGCTTGTTTCATTAGTTGGTCAGTGATCTGAGTTGCAACAATGTTGAAGAGTGTTTTCCTAAATCACGAGCAGCACATTGAAGTTCTGCGTCAATATGAGAACGGCAAATCGGCGAGAAAGTTAGCTGAATTATTTAACTGCGGAAAACCGCAAATCAACAAAGTCATTAAAGAAAAGGATTTGATTTTGAAAGAGTACGAAGACTTCAAATTTCATGGTGTCAAATGGATGACACACGAAAAGTATGTCAACATAAACGAGGCTGTTTTGGAATGGTTTAAAACTGTTCATGCAAAGAAAATTCTTGTCAGTGGACCCAGGATTCAACACAAGGCAAAAGAACTTGCGGATGCTCTGGGAATTGAAAATTTCTCCGCCAGCAATGGGTGGCTGGACAGATTTCGCATGCAGAATAACATCACCTTTCGATCACTGTGTGGTGAAGAGGTTGATATCAACCCAAGTTCATGTGAAGATTGACAGGAGTGTCTACCACTGCTTTTGGCTGGATATGATGACAAGGACATATTGAACATGGACGAAATGGCACTCTTTTTTTGCGCTTTGTGCTATAAGAGCACGATTCAAAAAACCAAAGAAGCCAGAGATGGAAAAATTCCGAAGGAGTGGCTTACCATTAGTTTCTGTGTGAGTGCAGCTGGAGAGAAAGAGAAGTCCCTGGCCATTTGGAGATGTCAAAGACCCAGGTGTTTTAAAGGGAAAGATTTAAACCGTCTTGTTGTGTTGTGGTACGTGAACAAAAAAGCATGGATGACGTCATCCATTTATGAAGAATGGCTGGTAAACTTCTACAAATAAATGAGGAATCAAGCCAGGAAAGTTCTCCTTGTGTTGGACAATGCGACATGTCATGCGAACGAAGCTCAGCTCACAAATGTCAAACTGTTATTTCTACCGCCAAATACAACATCAAAACTTCAGCCTATAGATCATGGTATTATAAAATGTTTCAAGATGGAATACAGACAGTGTGCTCTGCAACATGCCATTGCACGTATGGATGGATGTGAAAGTGCTAATGAACTTTCAAAGAAAATTTCTGTCAGATATGCTCGTGACTAGATTAAAACCTCCTGGAAAAAAATAGGTCAAGAAGTGATCACTAAATGTTTCATTAGCTGTGGAATCAGTAGCAGAGAAATCGAGAGACAAATTTATTTGACGAATCGACGGCGGAAGATCAATTAGCAGAGCTCTCGAAACTTGCTGGAATAGAGTATGATCCCGCAACCTTCCAGCATGAAGCAGCAGTGGAGTGCTTTGATGATTACAGTGCCGATTGGGAGGAACGCCTTTCGGTTAACGAGTCTGCCGAAGAAAAGCATTTTTTAAATGCTTTTAATCAAATCTAATATTAATTTGAGATTGATTTAAATTAACTAACCAGTATGTTGTGTGTATATAAACGTTTTTACAAATGAATTGTTGTGCCTTTCAGTCGCTAATTCCGTCTCCGATGAGGAATTTTCTGATACGGTTTGTAATAGTCAACAAGCTAAACTTTCAACTCAAGAGACTTTGGGGAAAATAGATGAAGTCATTGGAAATTCTGACGCAATGACAAATGAATAGGTTAGAGATTTACTATTTAAACTGAAAAACGAACTTGAAAAAATGGTTGTTTCCAAGAAGAGTAAAAACTTAAAATAGTCACAAATTGTATCCTTTTTTCAAAAAATGTAAAAAGTCAATAAATAAAGTACTATTTTCTCTTTAGGCAAGTCTCAAACTTCATTTTAAATAAGAAATATGTGCCAGACTTGTTTATATTATGCATTATAGCAATTATCTCGTAATTGTAATGCAAACCCTTCAGAGCAGCCAAATTTTCTTGGAACGGAGGAGGAGGGGTGGCCGCTCAGAGAGGTTTCACTGTATAATCTTTAATCAATGGACAGTAAAATAAGTTTAAATAATTATTATAAGAAATAAATCTATGTCTTGCATTTCATTTATTTCAAAAACATACATAATAATAATATACAGTCGCCAAAAAATAAATGGGACACCTCTGAAACTCTGGTATATATTATTGAATCTTCACAAAACTAGTGTCGATGTTAATGACTCAAGAGGACAGGTTTATTCAGTTAAAAAAACTAATTAATAAAGTTAATTAACTCCTATCTCGAAATTGTTCCCTTACGGAAACCGAGATTTTTCAATAATTCAATCCAGCTTGCCTTTTTCTATATGTGTATCAAATTTGTGCAGAAATTTGTATAAGTTCTTGAGATAAAATTAATTTTGTTTACGGAAAACTCCACCTCAATTGAGCCAATAAGGAAGGTATATTAAATAAATTTTAGCTAGTTAATTGCAAAAAAAGCTTTTATTTTTTTTCGGTGAAATTTCCAAAAAATCAATCAAAGGCGAATCAGATTGATCGTTAATCTGAACATTCTTTTTCAAATTCTAAATACTTGATTAAAAATTAGAGCATTTCAAGACTCTATAAAATCGAGTCTGATAACTTCATACCGCCCTAAAAAATTTCACTAACACCCACAAAATGTTACTCTGAATGAAATGCATTGGATCTGCTGTTTTTAGGCGAAGTGTCACCTGAATGGTCAGAAGGAATTCCATCATGATATTTTAAGCCAATGAATTTATCAAGATTTAATAAAAAGGAAGAGATTTTACTTTTCAGACAGAGACAATTTTTAATCGCACAGGAAATTCATTAAGTTGAAACTTTTTTTTGTTAGCAATAGATGCATTAAATGTTTTGATTTTAAACAGAGTTCAACAATATTTTAATCATATCAATAGAAATAGTAAGTGTTTAATATTTAAAGATTTTTATAATAAAATTTATAAAAATAGGGTTTTAAATTATGGCAATAAAGTTTAATCCCCTAAAGTTATTTGATTGATAGAACTGTATAAGTTGATATATATTTTGATGAAACCATATTTGAAACAATAATTATTTTACTGTTCCTATATGAAACATACAAGATAGTGAATTTTCTCTTTTTAGAACTCTTGGAGTCCAAAAACAGCATTTTTCGACTTATGCCCACTTACCTACCTAACTACCACTACACTATATCCTAAAAGTGGAACAAGTTAGAGGGATGAAATTTGTTATGTGGTTTTTTTCACCAAAATTGTAGATTTGTATCAAACTTTAGAAGAAATCCGTCTCAGAGAAGTCAGTCTGTCCTTCCACATTCGTTCGAAAACAATAACTCAAACGGCAGGATGGATAAAATTTGGTATACGATTTTATCACTAGACTTGTAAATATGTGACAAATTTTGCTTCAGCTCCATGAAAAGGTTGGCAGTCTGTCTATTGCTGGGTATGCAAATGCGATTTTTCAGAAAGGCGACAAGCTAGATAGATATATGAAATTCTGTATGTAGTTTTGGCATGAAAACTTGAGTTCGGTGAAATTTGAACCCAAACGTTTGAAGAGACAATGTTCTAAAAGCTTATTCGAATCTGTTCACTATACAACAAAGCTTAAATGTTATACTGTTGTAAAGTCGTTGGGAGAGGGTCCAGTTGGTTAAAAATGCTTGATTGAGTAGGTTACTTTTAAGTCTTTTTCTTCTTCAATGTAACGAATACTTTATAACCTTAAGGAAAATATTACAAAGTTATTCTAAATATAATATTAAGATAAAAATAATTTTAAGAAAAATAAGAATTTATCATTTGCTTTTTTAATTTATTGGAAATGAAAATACGGTGAATGATGTAGCATGATATAAATAAAAAAGAAATCTGAAAATTAAATTTTATTGGAGTAAAAAAATTATCGTTTGCAATTAGTATGATTTAATTTAAGCTCAGAATATAATTATATGTGATCTAAATACAAAAATACCATCAGCATTTTTAATAAATTATAATCGAGAATTTATCCTGCAATTTTTTTAATAATATTGAAATTTAAAATTTATGATTTGCATTTTCAATTGTTTTAATTAACAGCTTGCAATTAGATTATAGAATGGTTAGAAATGCGAATTTATTGTCTTATTTTTAGCATTCTTATAATGAGTCTATAACTTTTTTAAATATTAATTTGATATCTTTGTGAAATAATGGCATACGATCATAATAAGTGATCGACTGTCTAGTCTATATCAGAATGATAATGATCAACAATTGGGTAATCTTTTAATTAAATTTTTCATGTTACTCTTCGAAATATAGCAAAATGCTAATTTTTTTTTTTTTACTACAAATTACTGCAACTTTTGTGAAGAAAAATTCAGCATTCTTTAAAAATCGAAGTTCTTAACTCTTTGAAAAGCCTTACAATTACCGTGATAAAATTTAATATTTATCAGACAAAAATTAAAAGAGTTATCTTTTATAAAGGGTTTTGTTAATAGAGTAAGACAATGCATAGAATATATAGAAGAACAACGAATCAAATTGAATACTATGCAAACTGTATGCTGATATAATGTTCAGCAAAAGTTTAAAGAATTTGAAAATTTTCAAAATAATTCTGTTTCGAATACAGTGCATCTATGTCCAGGGGCTACAGCTCTTAATTGTTGTGATTGTAGGGGAACACTTTATTTTTCGTATGTCATCTTATTCTCTTCTGAAAAAATATCTTCCATGCTAAAATATACAAATTTGACATTTTTCAGTAAAAAAGTTATATTTATTTTTGCTGTTGCTAATCGAATTCAATCAACGAACACATAATTAGAATAAACCTAAATACTCATAGTAACGTAATCAAATAAAAGACAGTTTTCATTTAGTCTCATATAACGTGAAATGCAACAAGAATAGAACTATTGGATTAGCTTCAAGGAGGGACATAAAATAGTATACCTTCGAAATGAAAGGTGTCCACATATGCGTTACAAGATTGGCAAACTCAGACAGCCCGTTGGTCAGCAGCAACTCTGATGGAAGGCATATTTGGTATCTGTATTTAATTTTTAAGAAATCAAGCTACCAAAGAGCACTGACTAGTTCCAATCTGTGACCAAAAATTTGAATATAATTTTTTCAAGTTAATCCGCATAGTAATTTGTTACCACTATAAAAGTTAGTTTAATAATTAAAATTTTCTTCAAATTACATAATCTTAATTAAATCTGTTAGAAGAAAGTTAATGATATGGAACGAAGAGATAAGACAAATAATTTTGGCATTTTAAATAAACATAAATTAGCACTCCCTTTAGTTCCTTATACAAAATATCCCATTACCAATGCGAGACAGATTTATAAAATATGATAATGTGATTTTCATTTATAAAAGGTGCAATGTTCAAAACCTATTTTTATCCGTCAACCGAAATTTAAAATATTCAAACTATATTCGTGTTTACATTTTATTTTCAGGAAAAAAAAATACCTTCACAACATATCATTAAGTGCGGAGTGCCATTGAAAGTAAAATCTCTGCCATAAAAAAAAAAGAAACAAACAATTATGCTCACTAAACGTAGGTTACAAATAGGTTGGAACACATTTGCATATTCGAAAGATTTCATAGTGGCGGATTTGCATACCTTTCATTTATCCACCATCATTTCATGGCGACCTTTTGTCGAATGTCTATTTCGTTAAACACCTATTTCAGTGATGTATTGCCAATGAAAGACTAAATTTCTCCTTAAATAAAACACTGATATGGTTTATGGTAGGCTCATTCAAAAGCTGATAGAATGGACAAGTTTTTGGTAAATTTGACTAATTTTAGGTTGAACGGTGTTTGCAGTATTCAATATTAAAGATTTTGGTGACAATTTGATTTTGCATTTCGCCAATGTTTTGGTGCTTGTAACTCAGAATTAAATCCAGGTATTTTGATGAACATGGTGTCATCTTAAAGAATTTTAGCTGCTCTTTAAGAATATGTGTTTACTTTGCATGTAGATCTGTCCAAAACTTTTTAAATTTGGATTTTTTCACGATTTTGAGCAAAATCATTGTATCCGCCATAACTTGCAAACAGTTCGAGATGGGACAGGGTTTCTATAGTGTTTTATGATCCCTATGGGCTCTTCTATCACCCTCTTTCGTTTGGCAGAATAGGTCAAACTCACCCTGTATACCAGAGTTACAGAGGTGTCCCATTCATTTTGTGGACGACTATACATAACTTTAGGTTTTCTGCAATCAAGTTAGATATTATAAAATTTATCTGACAAAGTGTATATAAATATAAAAAAAAATGTGTTATTCTTAGACTAACTTCTTCTGAAATTTTTTTTTAAATGTACAGTAGAATATACAACAAACATTTATTAAGTACTAAGAGGTAAAAAAATATGGATCTGAGTGAAACAGAAACAAATACTCAGTCAAGTCTCAGTAAATCTTAGATTAATTAAACAAATGAAAATTATGTGAGAAGCTTAATAATATGTTATTCTTGAAAGGTAGTTCCTCTTTTTAAGAAGAAAAGAGTAAAATGTACAATAAAAAAATGTAAACTTAACATAAACAATTGTGCATCAGTTTACAAAAGCCATATCCTTTGACAGTAATAAGTTTAGTGATTTTATATTAAAAAGGTTATTCTTCAATATGCTAAGACAACATATTGCTCAAAAAGCAATTTATCATAACATATATTTTAAATTAAATGCAAAACATAATTTAAAGCATAAAAAAACATTTATAAACAAAACTCATATGCTATTCTTATGAATTATGTAACTTACCTCACAGAATTTAGCTTTATTAATGCTGAAAGGAATGCAATGCATTCCAAAAGAAAATTAGCAACTTCAGTTTCATTGCTTATTGGCCCTTGAATGCAGTTAAAAAACTGTGATAGCTTGTCAACAATACCAATACTTACTATATAACTGAAATAGATAATAAAGAAAAGTTTAAAACTATAGTATGACATGGAAAAATGAAAAATTCTAAACTTTTATTTGTCATTTTCAATGAGTTAAAATTTTGGTGAGCTTACCTGATTACATCTTGCATTCGCAAATGAAAATCTTCAGTATCATTTCCTTTTTCATTAATTGTCTCCATATCTGAGGGGAGATTATGTTTTGCAGAAAGAGTGGTCAGAATGCCATTCAAAAGATGCAGAAGTTTTCCAGCAGTTGCATCCAACTGAATGTTTAAACCATTTGATTTCACTTGATTTGTCATTAATTGAGTCATGTTATCAGGAATCTGAATCTACAAATATTCAATACTCAATTATAAAACAATATCAACAGCATGATTTTAAAAAGAAAGCATAAATACTAGGACAAAATTTTGATCATCATCCACTTTTTGATAATACTTTTTACATAAATTTCCAAGTATAGATCTTCAAATGATATCAATGTTTTGAAAAGTATTTTTTATCCTGTCCACAGTTATATTAATTTTGTTTTCCTCAGTAGTGGTCGCAAATATAGCAGTGCCGGAACGCTCTAACCTCAGTGGCAAAGACCACACTGTTTTAAGCAGGTTTTTTCCATTTTTTTTTCTCTCTTAAGGAATTTTTTTTTTCTGCAAGCATAAAGAAAATTCTTAATATAGAAAAATTGAACTTTCAAATATGCTTTATTAAATTTCACTAGTATTATCAGTAATTTTAATTCTTAGTCCTAAGGAAACATATAGTATTTGTCCATTCTCAGAAACAGAAGCTCTTCATGCTTTTGCGCATGCACCAGGTAGAGTTGATTTTGCCAAAATAGGGGTGAAGTGAAAAATGGAAGAGGAGATGCTTACATTTTACTTAGCAGGACATAGAAAAAATTTATTTTCATTTGTTAATATGATGTAAAAACTAATTTAAAAAATATGTCCAATTGGAAGAAAGTCGCAACCTAGCAAAAGAACTCCGGAAAAGTGCTCATCTTACTCATTGCCTGTCACCTCTTTCCATAGTAAAATCATTAAAAAGTACTAGTCTCAGGTTTTTGAAATGAAAAGTGCTTGTTATTTCTAGTAATACATATAAATACCAATATTTTATTTGGATATGATTTGTAAGGTTAATATTAAGTTCTAAAATTTTTATCATTGATTACACCTGAATTCAAAAGTGAAAAAATTTTGGAGAAATTTTCAATAAACATACATTCTTTTATATAACTTACGTTCAATCGATGAATCAAAAAGTCTATAAGATTTCCAATCTTATTACTGAATAATATAAACTTGCAGATGTCGTAAGAGTTCTCAATAACAGAGTCAAGTGTGGTACATAGATGGTTGAGGATTCTGAAAATATGCCAATGGATAATTATTGAAAATGGGAACATAAAATTAAAGCTGCAGTTCTTACCTTAAATATTACAATTTTAAAATTAATTATAATGAAAATTAATGATTAGATTTTTGACTTGATGTAGGTTAATTTTTAATACAGAAATTTTAACTAAGCAATTACTAATTTTCAATGAATTTTTAACTTCACAATGAATTTTCTCAATTACTTTTCAAACATTCCTCACTCTGATTTCTAACGATTTATGAAACTGTATATGAACAATGAGAAAAATCATGAAGTGTAAAGTTAAAATAAATACATAGTTAGGGAAATTAATTTTGTACTTATTTACAAACAATTTGTTATACTAAATATTCTTTTTTATTTATTATTAATTAACTTTCATTTTCTTATTTATATTCAGATGTTCGGCTCGTGAAAATGTTATAATGATTCTAAAGAAAATAAACTGATAATGATATAAAGAAATCATACTTTTTTTGCACGATGGCATTACTTTCCATAGGAAAATGGGTTAAAACACCAAAAATATTGGCTAAAGCAGTGACACCCCCAATAGCTTTGAATGATGATTTGTCTTGATGCAGTTTTTTCTGATATATGGAGACAATTTCATTTAAGCTGTGTTCAAGAGCTGGGAAGATATTAGAATCTTTAGAACTTTCTTCAAGTTTCTTAATATCACTTAGAATCTTTCCCATTCTAAAAAGGAAAATGAAATAATTAAAATGCAAAAAAAAGATGGCCATTAATGAAAATCTTAAAAAGCAATAATTCTATAGGAAGCATGCAGAAGATTTAACAGTGATATGGAACAGAAAACTATTCTCACTTATACTTATTTGCTAATAACAAACATTAACATTACTTTTTTGGCCAGTTAAAGACAATATATAAATTCATTTAATAAAATATTTAAAGAAAAATAGCTTTCATACAAAATTTGGTAGCTTTAGATCCACAGGGTTCAGCACAAGAGAACACATACAAAATAGAAATAATTAATCCTTTTCTCTTCACCGTGTATGCCAAACAAGCATGGATGTTTTCAAATTGGGACAAACTCACAAGAATGTAATGTACATAATCTTATTTGTGATATAAGAGGAGCATTTATTCAAAACAGACTTTATTTTCTAGATGATAAGCAAATGCTTTCTGGGTTCTCAAGGTTGAAAAAACACACAGTCCATTCCACTATTCTTAAGGTTTCAGAATACCACCAGTGTTACTATTTCTTCTTTCTTTTCAACGCCAGATTTCATACTACGAGTTAGGAGTGTTTTCTATTGTAGTGTTGCTACTTTTGGATGTGGAAAATTTACTTATAATTTTCATTTTGTTTCTACTTTATAAAAAAAAAGGGAAACAATCTCCATATGTAAGGAAATGTCTTGATTGACATATAGTTATAATTCTTAAAATTTAGCAAAATTAATTAATTAAATTTTGATTAAAATAAAAAACAATAACATATTTTGCATTAAATATTATGCTCTATTTATTCTCAAATTAATAGGATTAAACACATCTGTAATAACCACTCTTCTTTTGTCAAAGCCCTAGGTAATTTAAATAATAACTTAAAGGATAACGGATTCCCTTTTTGTTTCCTTAAAACTTGATTTTTTAAAAATTAGTTTTTGTTCTCCTGAGAAATAGTTCAAATTTTTATTCATAGATGGAGCTACTGGATAGCTTCTAGATCGTTGATTGTTTTGTATCTATTGCGTCACTTTTCTGATTGGCTTGCTTCTGAAAGAAGGTAAATTTTTATCTCTTTCTTTTGATTATGGATTTAAAAAATTTTGGATTTATGTTCTTTATTTGGTGGCCGGACAAGATTCACCACAGGAAGGAATAAATTTTGACTTTTTGTCTTTCCTTTCCACAGAAAATCTTGTTCATTTTTGAACTAAAAATGGCGTGTGGTTTCTGATGAGTGAGCCATTTTAGTTCCTTTTCATTCTGAATAATTTCTTAACAAAATTGTTCTAAGTATTGGTAAATTTTGGTTTCTCTATAGTTCTTGTTGTATTTTTTTAAAAAATTTCTGTTGAAGCAATTACTTTTTGCAGCTGCGTTTGCACGCAAAAACGTCTATTGTTTTCATTATTTTTCATTTTATCATTGTTTTCTTTTAATTTGTTTTCTTTTAATTTAAATTTCTTTTATTTGATTGACATATAATTGATTTGCTTGCTCTATGACCATTCAGAGATATTGTATAATCTTATTTCTAATTTGTTTGATAGGAGAGAATATTCAGACATAAAAAATATGGACTCTCTTTTGTGGCTTCAAAGAGACTTTTGCAATTTACAAAAGGCAGTGTTTTATGCGTTAGTGTTCAAGTGTCAAATAAATTTGTTTTCTGTGAAAGTTAAGTGTGCAATTAATATGTGTTTTAAGTGCTGTTTTATATTTCAAAATTTATGCTGTCTTATATAGGTGTCACAAGTATGTATAATTTGTTAGCAGTGGGAATGATTCGCGGATTAAGGGATTAATCCTGTGTTTTAAAAAAAAGCAAAATTAACCTGGTGCTGAAATGAGTAGTCTGCTATGGAAAGATTGACCGTCCATGAGGCCATAGTCAACCGGAGCAGAGGAGGGTCTTCCAACCAAACAGATAACTGGCATTCATTTGCATTTATTTATTGCCATACTCTTTATTTGTAAAAAAATAGAAACTTTGTCTTAACAAGTGGAAATTAGTTACCAATTACTATTTTTATCTACCGGACTATTCTTGAATAGGACTCGGATTCATGTGATTGCTGAAATGAAAGTAGTAAAAGAAAAACTGAACATTATTTAGCAGAACTTCACTGTTGTAATAAAAGCAGTAATTAAAAAAAATCTTAATGATATGATATATGATGTATGTTAGGAAAGTGAATATTTTAATCTAGATTAAATATAAGAGTTGTGCTGTATATATGCTTTTAAAGAAAACAAGTATGCATTATTGCTTGGGATGATAATTTGGTTTGTTTCAGAGGATGTGCCACATCGCTTATTAATGTGAATTAAGTCTGATTTAAGATGCAGAGTTGAATATTAAATGAGAAGTTCATTTGTTATGGTTAGCTGGGATATTGTGAGAGGGACGTTAAGCTTTATAAATTCCCAGATCATTCTTGGATTATCTTAAATTTTGCTGATACTGAGATTATAAAAAGTTCTGCACTTATGTATATGATGTTTGCGAATTATTTTAAAATGTGTTATTTCCCTTGTTCCATTTAAGTGTGGTTTAGCAGGAAAATGAAATCTTTAGAATTGAATTGTGTTTAAAAGAAAAATTTGATTGGTGGTTGAGTTGCAGAAACAAGTTAAAAGGTAATTAAATCGTTCTGCCTGTCTGTAGATGAAAGCTCTCGGTGTTTAACTGGGTGTAAGTTGCAAATTAGAAATAAAGTAGAAGCAAATTTTTGTTATATATGCAATACATGACTTAAGAGAATTAATTATGGTTAATGCAAATAAATAAGGAGTAGAGTTATCAAGCGGGCCTTCGTGACTCACTTGGAATTTCTCTTAATTGTTGTCTGTAGATGTCTTTCGGATTGGGCGCCTACCGAGTACAATTTAACCCATGAATTTAATTTATATGTAAAACTTCTCGTGCAATATCATAACCAAGAAAAATTGTAATAAAAATCAAAGCCATCAAATAAATGAGTAATTATATGCATTCATTGGTTACTGTGTTTCTTTATGCATGTGTTTGTATCCTGTGTTAACTGAGATAGTTTGGTTCGAAACTTGAGGTTATTGACATTCTGTTAAGATGATTTTCGAGGCATTTGATATCAATCATTTTGTTTAAATCCTTCATGCGTAACATAATAGTAGACTTATTTTAATGTTGTGAAAATTGAACAATAATAAATGTAGGTGTAGTGTTAATCAATGCTACATTATTGATGAATGAAATTTACTTTCAAGAAACTACCACTATATGATGCAAAATTGGTTATTTCAAAGTATTACAGACATGACACAGGCTTGGAACAAAAAAAGCTGAACTTCTTAAATAATTTATCGTGCCAAACATAAACAGCAAAAATTAAAATTAGTGATTAATTGAACAATAAAATGAATAAATTTGCTTAAAATGCTAAAATTTGCTTAAATGAATAAAAAGTGCTTGAGATATTAAAAATATTGTAGAATTTTTATACGTATAAAAGAAAATTAATGGATTACTGCTATTTTCCTCCATTTTCAAAAATTTTTATTACTGTCTTTCTTTGATGGGGGCTTTTTATTTTTTTCTCCAATGTTATTTTCTTACTATCAAGTTCCACCTGGTAGCATTTGCTTGATAACCTTAAATTTTTGCACATGTTACTATTAATAGCATCATGCAAAATCTAAATTTCTAAAATAATCAATTCTAAATGTTCGAAATTACTTAACAGCAGATTGCTCTTCGCTCATCATTTTGTATTTAACATTGTGAATTGAAGAATATGTTTCAATATGCATTCTTCCTGATCTTCTATCTATCAAATCTGAGATTATGTTGAATGTGCACACGGCGCGCATTTTTTGTTTGCGTGTTACTCGCGTCTTTTGCGTGCGTACCCCAACACATTAACAAAAATTTTAATGCAGACTTGCATCGATCCCATGAATGGCACAATCCGATGCCAAAACGATGAAATTCGCGGAAATGTCACATATCTGATAAAGCCATTACAAAGAATGCACAACACTTTTCCACTGACATCAATCTTTTTTATATTTTTTCCAACAGATACATCGGTTTCCTTTTCGCCAAGTTTTAAGTTAATTTTTTTTTTCCAAGCCAGGCACACTGGAATTAGTTCTTTTCATTTTTATCAACGTCCCGCAATTTCGAACTGTGGGGAACAATAGTAGCCATCCTGTTGATAGACAAAAGTTTGGGAATGAAAACTAACAAAAATTACATCGAAATAACTAAACGAAGAAAATAATGCTAAAAAGATCGCGAAAGTAAAATGGCTTCCTTCGCTAACGATCTTTCTTTCTAACGAAATTCGGATCGGAAGAAATTCATGGATGATTTCAAACCAATCAGAATTTATTCCGAATGGATAAAACGAAATTGGACGGAACGAGAAAGAAAAGAATACAACCTTCAGGCATTTCTCCCAATTCTGAAGTTCCAAAGCGCGGCAAAACGCCGGTACATCACTCGGACGCTGAACACCTTTCAGTAGAATTACGCAATACCCTAAGAATTCGAAATTCTGTCACCTTAGAGCCATACACAAACATTTACACATGGCGTGCAGTTTTTGTTTCCGTGAGCAATCCCCCCTCCCCGAACACATTAACAAAAATTTTAATGCAGATTTGCATCCATCCTAAGAATGATTAAATTCAATGCCGAAAAAGCGGAAATCCGCGTTTCCGCGGAAATGTGTCATGTCTGGTATTAATAATGCTATTAAGTTAAAATCATGACACTATTCGCTGAGCCAATTGTATCTTTAGTCTCTTTTCAGAGTTCCAGTATGACAACCTAGCTTTTTTGCTTTATTGAAAGGTTATTTGTACAGTTATATAAATTAGTATTTCTGCTTAAATGAGTGTTAACTTCATTTCTAGAAAAATAATTGGTGAAACAGATGAAGCTGTATAGAGATGCTACAACTCAAAAAGCCAGAAGCAGAGGAAGCTGGCTCTGTACTATAATTTTAATTTATTTCATGATGAGAGAGAGTTCCTCTATAATAACAAATTTTATCTTCTTGTAAATGGTTTCTATTTTTATTAATGCTTTGTTATGACTTCCTGGTAAATAAGTTGCTAAACTAAAGTAAAACATTGGTAATGTGTTAAACACTATGCATATAAACATTTGGAAGACACTGTGCATTTATGCATACCTCCAATCCTGGTTTAAAAATTGTCTAGGAATAAACAGGGTTCCCACTCTACTTTTGAAACTAAAAATAAGCACCTTCTAAGACTTCATAAGGACTTAAATAAATATTATAAAAGCCATATTTCACAATTTAACACAACTTTCAACCAAGTGAGATGCTTTTACTGTTTAGTTAAACTCATAAGAACAATACTATGTTAAAAAATTCAATATTTAAGTCTATTTTTTTAAATTATACAAAAAATAATGCCATATAAAATTTTTTCAAAATAAGCCCAGTCCTATTTTTTAAAATGTCAGCAGTTAAAATATGGGCATGTATATGCACGCATGTCAGTAATATGTACGCATATTAACAAACTATAAAATATGCACAGCAGGGGGGAAAAATTAAACGTACAACTAACTTCAAAAAGTTGCTCATATATATAGTCAAATATCTTGACTTATGAAATTATTACAACTTATTCCATTCTAACAATTTTTTTTCAAAAATTTCATACTTTAAACCAATAAATTATAAATAATTTTCACTTCTATTTAAAATGCCCCAAGATTTTCTTTTCAGCTTTTAATGTTTCGAGCTTAGGCAGGCTTTAAACTTGAGAATACTGTAAAGTACAAAGTCACATTAAAAAAGACAGTATCAATATTTACACAAAATTCTAACTTTTTCACAGGAGTGTTTTCAGCCTATTAAAAAATATCTGGAAATTATACAAAAGAAGAAAAAAAAAAAAGTAGAGGATACAATTAAAATTTTAATGATTGAACTAATCTAACTTGTAACAAATGAAATACATTAAAATGGCCCTACAAATATCAAAATCAACTTAAATCAATAAAATGCTTTAATTTTCAGAAATTAAGTAAATGAAGTATATTTTAAAAATTTTTCCAGTTGATTTTTCTCAAAAATCTGACTGTCTAATTCCTAAATATCAGATGTTTTTTCTTTAATATCTCTTCGCAGTGCATTTGCTTTTATAAAAAGGGAAATATTTTTGGAAGATTCTGCCTTATTAGACAGTTCTTCGGCTGAATTTTCTATTGCTGTGATATCAGCTTGAAGGAAGGCTTTTTTAGATTTTAAATAGTCTACTTTTTTTTTCCTACTGCTTTCCGAAATTTTTTGGTTCTCAATTTTCTGTTGTTCTTCCAAATAAAGGATATATTTCTGCCTCGAAGAAGAGACAAACCTTCCAACTCTTTTGTAACAATTGTAGAGTGAATATCATTTGAATTATTTGCATTCTAAAAAATGAGCCTCTGAGCAATATAAGAATCTTCTTTTAAGTTTTCCACCTCTAATTATTTGTTTACACTGAACCCTCATTCTACTGTAGCTTGTCCATGTGATAAAATCATAGGAATTTTCATTACTCTCCATAACTTTTCAATGACCATCAGAACACCTGCATTTTTTCCTCTCTTTTTATATTATATATCAAGGGTTGACATTCCAGCAGACTTGCTCTCAATTCATTGCCAATTTTCACTTGTAAGTAGTTTTATCGTCGATCTGCCGCTAAAAAGAAATAAGATGACAGGGAAAATAAAATTTTGCTGTTTGAAAAAGAAGTTTGTTTTGAAAGGAAAATAAGCACTTTCTAAGGACTATTGACGAAAAATAAGTACTTCTAAGGGCTTTTAGGTTAAAATGGGCACTTATAAGCACTTTCTAAGACCTGTGGGAACCCTGGATAAAATAAAGATGTAACATTTCTGAAGATGCCCCTCCCCCCTATCCTCAGAAATCCTATATACATTTTACAATTTTCAGTTTCTAACAAACATAATTTATATTCATATAGTTTTCAATTCCACATGCATACAAATTTATGCAATACTTAAATATAAATGCTGAATTATCAAATTACTATTACTGCATATCTTTTCTGATAACTTACTTGGATTTTAAAGTTGAGTTTGCAGTTTCAGAGTCTTTCAATATACTGGATTCATACTCTTGTCCTCTAAAGAATGAAATTAAATAATTAAATCAATGTCCTTAACCTCAGTCTTATTTCAGAAGTTACATTTTTAAAATGGATTATAATTATGTCAAAAGACTGAATTTATTTACAGGTTAAAAAGAATACCTATTGCACATTCGTTGTCTCAGCTTTTTACATCGTTTTTTTAAAGCTTTCTGTCTTTCCTTATCCAGAGCAATATTAGGATCTAGCTGATCAGTAGAAGCATCCACTATGTGCTTCAAGTTATATAGTTCCTACAGGAAAAAAAGAAAGTTATTATGTATGAATTACAAATTTTATAAAATTGTCATGAAATACAATATACTGAAAAATTCTTCAAAAGAAAATGAAATTTTACCAGTTCTTCTGCTGATGGATCTTTATCTTGATATTGGGATTTCACAGCTTCTTGATGCTTTTTACCATGAAGATGGCTCAAAAGATACACTTCTGATCCAATCTGGAAGGGGGGGGGGGAATAATGATAAGGCATTTGATACATTATGTGAAGAAAGATCTAATGCTATTATCTTGAACTTTTACTAATTCAGAAAGTAGAGTTAGCACATATCATACATACTAAAATATTAGTCATTTCTCAAAAAACATCCCTCAGGTAAGCAAAACAGTTTTGCTCATTTCATGTTCATTATTAATGATCATAATTACAATCACTAAAAATCCAGAGGGAAGAAAAAAAATCCCCGATACAAATTAATTGAAAAAAATTACTAAGACTTGTAAGAAATTCTATTTTCTAGAAAGTAATTCAAAAAATACCAGTTATAAATAATTACTTCACATCATATTTTCACTGTGTGGAAATGTCATCTCCCAATTCTTCCTATTTAGTTTTCAAAGTGGCTAAATAGTTTATCTTATTAGAAATCTCCAGATAAAAAAGTTCTTTAAATTACTAAGTTTAAAAAAAAAAAAAAAAAAACATGGTTTATCCATTTTAAAAGCTCACTGCTCAGAAATCAAAGTTGTCCCTCCAAGACAATTGATTGACAGGAAGGAAAGGTATTTTTGAACTTTGTTTTTAACATTTCAGTTTCAGACATGTGCATACTCTTACAGAAAATTAATGGTTTTTGGAATAAATTATAGCATCTAGGCTGATATACCAGATTCCTTGTCAATTTTGTAATGCAAAAGTGATAAATTAGTAAATGACCTTTCAAATGAGAAAATGTTCTTTTCACAATTTATTATGGCTCTGAATATTCTTTTACATTCTAGAAATCTTTTTTGTGACTTATGACTAAAATGATTCTATGTGGAATTACATGATGAATCCCTTTTCCTAGTGAAAATAGAACCCAGAAATTGAATGAATAAAATCGAAAATAAATTCAGGAATGAATAGAATCGAAAATAAATTCAGAAATAATGTATCACTCTCCACTATAGCTCAAGAGAGCTTTTGTATGAGTGTCATTCACTGAAGTACTTGATTAAATAAAATATTATAGGAGTTAACAAGTAAACTGAGAATGATGTGCAAAGCTTCAAATTTTTTTTAAAAAAAATTTACTTTCCTTACAATCTATAAGACTTTTTTAACATCCTCAAAATTAGTTAAATCAATGAACTGCATTACTTGCTATAAATTTAAAAAATAAAGTTTACAACACTAGAAAATCAATTAGAAAAAAGCTTAACACATTTCTGATGTACTTCGTTCAGTTACGTATTGCTCAAAAAAAGTATGATAATAGGATATGCATCATTTATATCATTTGTGAGGGAAAAAGAAGAAGTGGAAGTGATGACAGTGCATATAAATGTCAAATCTCTAGTTCTACGCATGCTGCTGATGGGAATTTGAGAATCAAAAATATTTTGCTTAATTGTGCTTAAAGAAATTGGTGGTCCAATATAAAACTGGTTTCTTGATTTAACTGATGGCAGATTTTTTTTTAATGCTTTCCTAATATAAAGTGCATTTGCATAAAAGTTGATTACACTATTCTGAAAATAAAAACTACAAAAAATTCTACCACTTTTTTTTCATTAAAACTACTTCTCCATCACTGTATATTAAAGTCTAGGTGGTCCGAATTCAGCGACTCTCTATCAATCATAAAAGCAGTTCATGATAATTCAAATATAACTCAGGTTTTAGTTTTATTAATACACATTCTTGTTCTGTTTGAATGATAAAAGAAAACAAGTTGTGTCTTCAGAATTTTTTTTTTCAAGTAACTTAAACACTGATCTGAAACCTTTCTGCTGGATGACACTTTTATGGAGTAATGTAATTGTTGCGAGTGTCACCACAATAAGCTCGTAAAATGAAGAACATGAAATGGTAGGCAAATAAAGTAAAAATTTGGTTAAATACAGTTGGGCAATTTATATTAACTTTATGATCTACCAGCATTTAAAGGGGAAAAAATAAAAAAAAAAATATGTATCTTGAAGTAATGTGAAAACATTTATTTATTGCAAAATAAATACAATTTTTGCTGAATAATCAGAATTCAAAATTCATACACATTTGCTAAGCCGACCTCCACTAAGATTTTAAAATTACCAATATCATAATAAAGTTACATGGAAAGGGTTATAATGAGTAGATAGATATAAATTTTATAATTTGAGAATTTTTCATCCTGTGATCCTAATTTCAACTGAATGTTCTAAATTAAAATGCTTTACAA
>BGPR01008712.1:0-18281 GCA_013235015.1 Araneus ventricosus | reverse complement strand
AAAAAAAAACCTTAAAAGTATTTAAAATGTAATATGTCAAGGAAACATAAGTTATTATAAATTTAACAATTGATTAGGGTATTAAAGAACCATCTCTTTTCAGAGAAAAAAAGTTATTCAAGCACTAAAAAACCTGAAAATGATACACCAATACATTACATATCTCATATTTTTTTGTTTCAAGGCACTGGCTGTGGGACATCATCATTATTGAAGAACATCTAATACTCATCAATGCTTTCGCCTGATTTGCTCCATATATTTTCTTCATGCTACGCACTTTCTTCTTGCTAAAAAGCAAATATGATTAATATTAAAATTATTATTACACAATTACATACAATCTGAGAATAAATAAAAAGCAGTTTTAGGATCAACAGCAAAAAATTAACTCAGTAAAGAAAACAGGAAATTATTTAATAATAGATTTACAAACAAAGGGAGCTATGAGGATGAGTTTTGGATGGAAATTGATAACAGCAAAGATTAAAATTAAGCTGTTTCACATTTCTAAGCTTAACATCTTGGTAATAAGAGATAGTAAAGTAAAATTTACTTATAAACAAATTGAAGATTCTTCGCAGCAAAGTGAATATGGTCAAGCCCTTGATTTCACTGAAAATATTGCTTAGAATCTAATTTCTAATGGCCTAAAAAACTAGTTACAATTAACAATAAAATTAAATTACAACTAAACACAAAGAGATGTGCAAGACAACAAATTAAGTGAATTGATCTTAACAGGATAAATACGTAACTGAACGGCTACAAATGACATTATTTTCACCAATTAGTGTCAAAAAATGGTATAATTTGAAAAATTAGTTTATTCAAAATTTTGTTGCATTATATATGAGGGAGTGAGGCAGTGCTTAAAAATATCAGACTATTTCAGAGAAAAATACTTAAATAAATATGATAATAAAAAAACTGAATTGCATTTTTTATTTTTAATTCCCTTTAGTAAGAAATGCAATTAATTTTTTAATATATAATTTTATTATTTAGCTCAAAATATTATTGTAAATTTATAAAATTTGTGATGTCACAAAGTAATACTTTTACATCTTTAAATAATGACTTTACAATGTTATAAGAATAATAGAAGAATCAAAAGTCACATTTTATGAATATGTGACTCACTTGTAAAGTTAATTCAGATAAATTTAAGCATTATTATTTAGAAATTAATAAACATAATTCAATGGCATGCCATGCAATTACAATGGCTAAGTTAATAGTCAATGTAATTGCATGCCATGTAATTAGATTAACTATTAACCTTTAGATTACTGGCAACAGGAGAACTCAGATATCCTCTTATAATATAGATTTTTATGAAGAAACATAAAGTGCTAGTAGTTTGAAGACAAGGTCTGTGTTCTCTCCCTTAACCCTTCACGCAGTTACTAGTCTTGTTTATCTCATTAACAATCAATCTACCAATCACAGCTGGAATGAATAGGACAGAACGCCACCCTGTTAATGAATAGGACAGAGAAGTAAAACAATCAAACATGTGATTAGAGCAAGAACCAGTTAGTTGAACGGGAGCAGATAGCTGTATCATCTCTAAGGAAAATGTTAACTATCCCAAATATGTATGTGAAGACTTACATACCAATTAAACTGTAATAATTTTGCACAACATTTTTGTCATGTATATCAGCCAATACATTAATATTACATGCAATTAAAAACCAAAATATAGTTATCATTACTAAAATTATTCACACGATTTTTAATAATTTTTTTTATATGCTTAATAAACAAAATTTTTTACCGAGCCTTCTGACTGGCAAGTTCTTGTCTTTCCTTTTCCTTAACTAAGAAAAGTTGTTCAACTTTGTGATCTCTCATTTTTCTTCTTTCCTGCATTTCAGTCAAACGAGCTTGTCTTTCCGCTTCTAAGATTTTTCTTCTACCCTAAAATAATACGAACAATTTAAACATTTCTTTTCAAACAATTAACAAATTATTTATATCAGTAAAATCCTACATCAATCATGCATTTTATTCACAGACCCCTTTTATTCCTATTTGACAATATTATATTACACTTACAAAACCCACTTTCGTTTTGAATGCAAGAATGTTTTCATGTAATCTGAAAATACCAATTTTGACATTACCTCTGCAGCAGCTTCCTTTGCAGCCTTTTCTTCGAGTTTTCTCTGCCTTTCTTCCTATATTGAAAAATAATACAAACAACTAATTGTATTTTTTAAAAAAATTTTATTTTAAGAAGACTAAAATAAGTGAATTTTGAAATAAATGATATTTACCTGGATATCATGCAGTCTTGCTTCATGATCTTTTTCCTTAGAAATCAAATCATGTCTCTTGTTTTGAGCTTCTAATGAATTGATGAAAGCAATTTCATTGACCTGTTGCGCAAAATATTTTCAGAATTAATATATCATCTTTTCAAATAATGAACATACTTTATCATTCAAATGTAAAAATATGAATTATAAGAAATAATGAATTATACATAAAACATGAGTTACAAGTAAAATTAGAATGCTTTCACAGGTCAGAAGAGATGGAAAGGAAATCAAACAATATGAAAGTTTACATTTTACACCACAATTATTTTCCAATGACAGAAAAAAAGCGTTTCACACTATCTAAAACAGTTTATATTTTAAATCAATGTTTAAAATTTATCTGATTTTTTTATATCAGTATAATTCCTAATTTTCTTATCTCAAACAATATCCCTTTACAAAACAAATTCCTTAAGTATCAGAATAGGATATACTCCTACACAAGGTGCTATCGAAAAGAGCCAAGAGAGAAAGAGTAAAATAACCAAATTAACAAAACCTGAAAGCAAAAAGTTCCGTAAACGATAAAAAAAACCAACAATATTACATTATATTGTATTGTTTCCAGAGCGCGCTAAATGCTGCTGCAACCGAAAAACAATAGTAGACAAAACATTTTATAAGAAAAAGAAAAACTAAGAAACCTTAATAAAAAGGAATATTGGAAAAAGTAGAATAGAATCCTGCCCTGCAGACTTCATCAAGGGTCACCTACAGGTAGGGATTCTAAAAATTGGGTCTTTTTCTGTAAGAGGCCTTTTCGAAAGTCAGGCCTATAACAGAAAAAGATCCAATTTTTAGAATCCCTACCTGCAGGTGATCCTTAATGAAGTCTGGAAGGCTGGATTCTACTCTACTTTTTTCAATAGTACTTTTTATTAAGGTTGCTTAGTGCTATCGAAAAATTATGCAACAAACATTTTAAAGAAGTTCAGGTTTCTATGAATAATAAATTTCACAACCTGAAGTGGTATAAATAAATAGAAGCAATCCTAATCAAAAAGAAAAGGCTGGCGATAGGAGACCCAGTTATTCATTAAAGCAGACCTGCAAACCTCCAGATTTGAAAAAGAGCGAGACATTTTCAATTATACATACACGATCACAAATGCGCAGCAGAGCCAACATTTACTTTATTTAACTCATGTACAAATAAGGTGGAGGGGGCCTAATGAGACAATCTTTTATTTTGGCTATATTTTTCTCAAAATTTTATTTTTTTATGAAATAAATAAAATGTATTGATTTTAAAAAATTGCTTAGCTGGGTTTTTAAATAATCTGATCAGTTTTTTAAAAGACACTTTTTTTAGCCTTCACTCTTCCATACATATTTTATATCCAGACAGAATTACCAATATAAATTATTGACTTACCTATATCTTTTTTTGCACTTCAGAGCTTTAATTTATGGATTTACATTTCTTCATATATATATTTCTTGATTATAGTTATTTCATATTTACAGTACAGTTCTACTTACAAATAAGTCCTATTTACAAATTACATGATAATGTACTTTTACTCCTTTAAAGAAGAAGTTGTTGCAGATTTTGCTGGAAGCAATTGAAAACTCAAACGTGTGAATGGTACAAAATGCATACGAATTATCTTTTTTCGAAGCGATAATAAACGAATATTCCTCGGAATAGGCCTCGGTAAATAGTCTGGTATTTCTTTTTAGATTCTTTCAATTACATCAGATATGGACTGGTGGAAAAAGAAATGCACACACTCACACACACAAAAATAAAAAAATATTTCGGCGATACCCCTAACACGTCAAGACAAATAGAAAAGATAAACAAATTCTCCCTAGCGCACTAAACAGTCTGTTGGGTTTATGTTTGTGTAAACCCAAATATAAAATAAACAAGTTGAATTTAAAAATAAAACTCAAGCCTTTATTTAAGCATAATTAAAAACTATTAGATTCAAATGCAACAACATGTCTTACTAGAAATCTACCAAGAGATTCATGAACAATCGAAGACAAGACAGAAACATTTCAAACAAGTAAAACTCCCCCTAACTACAGAGCATGTCCAAGCTTAGACACACTCAATAGTTTCTGAGAATGCTTGCAAGGGTGAACACCTACTGTTAACTGAGAATTTCAGTCAATGCATTACAATGGCTGCTGTTTGTTTACATCAGTAAATAAAGGTAGGGAAAGTTTAACTAATTTAGATTAACACAAAAATAATTTGTAGCACTTATAATTTGAATATTATATTAATTTAAATATGACCAAAACAAAAATTAATTTATTTAACACAGTCAAAGCAGCGCATGCGCCGAAAACCCATGGGGATAGTCACTAGTCAACAAGCTTGGACATGATACCACAGCAAAGAACTAATGAAGAATTCATAAAGGAATGATGTCACATATTCGAAATTTGAGGAGAATGTGTTTGCGGCAAGCGTTGGATTTTTATTTCGTCACTCTTTTAGTGCTTTTTTTATTATTAATGGACAGTATTACGAAGAGATTTGCTGGTTCTGTTGTGAATTTGAATTCTCTCAAAAAGGATTACGCTCTTCTTTCCAATAACCAACTCTTTATTACGATCACAAACTTACACTGACAGTAGAAGCGACAATGACTCCCGGTGATGCAACACACAAGTCATGATTTTGGAGGTATAAACTTCCACTCAATGTTGTCACTTGAAAGAAAATTAGCTAAAGTTTCATTTGGGTAGCTAACAATTTTATTCAGTAAATTCTCGATTATCCGGCATTCAAGTATCCGGAAAGCTCAACTAACCGGAAAAATTAGAAAATGAGTTTTTCTAAAAATTTTTACACCTGTGCGCCCATGCCGTTCCATTCATGTGAACTATTTATTTCTGGAATGAAACGTTCGCTCCGCACGGAGGGGTGTAGAAGAAAAAAAAATCAATATACAGTACTGTGATATACACAGACTTGTTTTATGGGAGAGGGGGTTCAAAAGCAAAAGTGAGAACCAAAAAAAAAAATAACAATAAAAGGTACTCATCTTTCGCCGAAAAACGAGACCTAAAAACGAAATTGACAAAAAGAAAAAAAAAAGTTAAAGGGACAGAATCCGGTTAAAAAAAAAAAAAAGCTCATGGGGGTTACTCCAGATTGTTAATTCTCTTTCTTTTTCTTTTTTATTTACTCCGAATACCGGCAGATGTTGATTCAAATTATGTAATATCACGTTTGGGAGAATTGAAGGCATGTGTATTGCGCAATAACAATTGCAATTTTTTAAAAGATAATGAGTTTTGATATTCAATCTCGGATTTGTTTATGATCACTTAAAAGCGTTTTATTATGCTTGCTGAGTAGAATAGTTTTCAGTTTCGTCGGCTATTTTTATATGTTTATATTCTTACGGTAAAAATTTGGCTGCAGATTATACTTTTTTTTTATCGTCAATGTTAAATTAAAATCTTCATAATATGTTTTGCAAATACAATGTTATGGAAGATACAGAAGTATTCTTAAAAATTATATTTAAAGCACTTTTCAAAATGACAAAAACAAATTATTTGGCCAAAAAAATCAAAAAAGGGCTACCCACCCTCCATTTTTCCCGTCACACTCAACTATCTGGACTTTTCAGGTATCCGGAAATCAGCATTTCCTGATCATGTCGGTTAGTTAAGCTTTTACTGTACAAACTTTTCAGTTCAATACTTACACCAACGAAATTCTTAGCATTATCGCTAAATATTTTTCAAGATTTTCATCCTACGACTAAAAAAAAGGTTTCAAACACGCAATAAAGGCATCTGAGGTTAGATCAGATACAAAATCCAAATGAATAGCTTTTGTGCTTAAGCATACAAATATACAAACAACACTTTATTTAGTATTCCCTTCCATTGGTTTTTGAATTTTATATGGAAGGGCCCGCAAAATTAGATTCTAACGTAACAAAAAGGGAAAGAAGGTGTAACTCGTGGTCTGGGTAAATCTCCCATAATTTGATTCTTTAACACAGTTTTGTTTTTAAAACAAGTAATACATTGAAACACGACCTTTCGGCATACATTTCTACCATTTATGATCCAAAATTTACGCCGAATATGATATAATAAAGCATTAGAACCTACAAGTAAATATTTTAAATGATAATACCTTACAATAATTAATGTCAGTGGGTGCTTGTCGAGTAGGACTATTCGATGCCACTCATCTAGACTCAAATCTGAATATTTTAATCCGCCTCCAACTCGTAAAATACCGCTCTCATCTAAAAAAACAATTTAAGGATTTTACCTTACTATTGCTGGGGACAGTAGCATCCTTTCTGAGATTTTTAACCTCTTCTGCAAACTCACCTTGTTGAACCAATTGAACTAAATAGTTTTCAGCTCTAGTGACATATCTAGGGATATGTAGTTCGGAAGGATGAGGAGCCTCGGAAACCCATTGACACCACATTTTTTTGAATATCTGGAGGCAGTTCTTCGTCCACAAAACTTGGAGGATGCACTTCACCCGAATGGTAAATGGAGTAAGTAGACCGAGTGGATCAAAAATCTTTCCTATTGCACAGAGAAGGTGACGTTTAGTATTCTTGTTGTTTGATAGGCTATCCACTAAACTCTTAGTTCCCATGATCAGATGATCTTCAACAGTATTCCACAGCATCCCTAAAACTTTGGTTGACTTGACTTTCAGACTAATAGGGTTATCCTGCAGTTCAGTTTCTAAACCTTCAAGTTTCCACAACTGCCTCAATTCGTCACTATTTCTTGTCCACTTCCTCAACACCATGCTAGCTTGGTTCATTATGGATACAGCTTGTGCAGAAATTTCTAATGCATCTTGCAAGCTATCAGCTCCAGAAATGAAGTCATCGACATAAAAACATCGATCCAAACATTCTGTCGTGGTCGGCAACTCATTATGGAATTTTTTCAGATGCGTGGATCTTACTCCGAAAAGTACATGATTGAATCTATAAACTTGAAGAGTATCGTTTTCTGTCCATAGGAAATGCACTGCATCTCTGTCTTTTTCAGCTAGTGTTAATTGTAAAAACGTTTTCTCAATATCAGATATAATTGCGAATTTGTTCAATCTAAAATTTCTTAGAATATCAAATATGTTCGAATTCAAGTTTGGGCCAGGCCAAAGACAATCATTCAAACTCAAGTGCTGAAAGCTATGACTTGAACTCGCATCGAAAACAATATGCATTTTTGTGGTCAAACTCAAATCCCTAAACACTGGTTGGTGAAGCATATAGAAAACTGGTTTATTTATAGGTTTTTCAGGATTAGGCACCTTTTCTATTATGCCATTCTTCTCATAGTCATGCAAGGTTTCACGATATTGCAAGTTTAGATCAGGATTTTTCTTAACTCTCCGAACAAGTGAATCTAGTCTCTTTTTCACAACACTATAATTATCATGAAGCTCATTCCAATCCCTTTTCCATGGTAATTCAACCTCGTAATGGTTATTCTTGTAGCGAACAGTTTTTTCAAATGTCTCTAAAGATTGATCTACCTCATTGTAACTAGGATCATCTTTAATTCCTATTGATTCAAGCTGCCAGAATTTTTTGATGTCATTTCCTATATCACTACTATCATAAATAAGGCCGCAATGAGTATATTTCATTTTTTCGGATTGCAAATTTGAAGTGCTACCAGTTGCTATAAAGCCAAACACAGAGTTCTGAAATTTTAGTTCAGAATTGGGCATTTCAACTTGTCCGAATCTGTAGTGATGCTATATTTTTTAGGGAAGTTTTTGTAAATCACA
The DNA here is from genome assembly GCA_013235015.1 of Araneus ventricosus. Taxonomy (NCBI): domain Eukaryota; kingdom Metazoa; phylum Arthropoda; class Arachnida; order Araneae; family Araneidae; genus Araneus; species Araneus ventricosus. The sequence continues at coordinate 10,196 of BGPR01008712.1, read as the reverse complement.
TTTTATATTTTTTTTAATTACAAAAAGAAATCACTACAAGTCATTGGTATGTCAATTTTTATTTTTTAATTTGCTCACTCTAAATCCACTCAGAGACATTGTTCAATTTCTTTACTATATCATAGGGAAAGTATGTATGTAATGTGAAGAGAACTTTCAAATTTTTACATGGACTCTATTGGGTGGGTTTTAAATAGACTTTTGAAAATGACATGACTAGTTTTTTCTTTTTCTCTGATTCAGATGTCAAATGAATTGGCTTTATATTTTTAGTGTGTTTTTTTAAAACTGAGTGTCAAATGAATTACCCTTTTTGTGTAAAATATCAGTACAACTAATAAGTACTTGAAATGAGTTTATTTTTGGTTACTTAATTCCTTTTTGAATTTTCATGTTTTACTCTTTGATGCCTTATGTTCATGTGTCAATGAAAGGGTTTTATATATTTTAAGTTGAGGATTTAATTGTGTTTCAATTGAATATATTTTCTGTGTTTTAAATTGGTTTTTATGTATATTTATGTGTTCAGGATGGTTTTTTTTTTAATTTAATGCGTTCTTTAACTGGTTTTTCTTTTCTCTATAAATTCTCTCGTTTCCATCAAAGCAGTAGCAAGGCTGGGTTAAATCGCGATTTTAGCGCTGAGAGGGACGCGGAGTTGTTGTTAAATTTCCGGTTCAGGAGGGGTCCAAGATGGCTAACTTTGAAAGGGGTGAAAAAGCATGACACCACGCGTCTTCCCGAGGAGAGCACGGGTCGCTTGACCAATAGCAGTCAAGCTCTTTCGTCACAATGACGTGGGTTCACCCACAGTATTTAAGGGATTGTAAGAAAAAAATTCGCTCTCTTGGCTTTTGGCTCTTCTCATTTGAGTTGGTTTGACGACCAGATCCCCGAGCGGTGGGGCAGGAATTTGCGGAATGGCTCAGCGTTGGCGCAGGACATTGCGTAGGATGGAGGGTTAGAGGCAGCGATCCAAGTGCATCGATCAGATTTTGAAGCGGAGATCAGCGATCTTGTGTAAAATGGACTGCTATTGATTCATCCAAGAAATAGAGCAATGTAGTTTGCAACGATGTTGCTATCTCAAAGCATCAGATGCTGGTGAACCTGTGATCTGCGTTTTTGGGCAAAATGGACGGCGATTTAAGAAAAAAAAGAAGCAGGTAGAGTGCGGTAGCATCCAACGAGGTCGGCTAAGGGCTATGCCACTTACTGGCGGAATCTCCTGTTTACCAATGTTTATTATTTTGTGCCACTGGCGCATGGACACGTCTGCATCCAAGAACTTTCGTGAGCAACGCACGAGTCCCTAGCAGTCTCTAAGCAGTGCATCACATTTGAGCGACGTCTGTCCAACTTTCCATTTTCGGCGGACCAAAAGATGCGCTAACAGGGTGGACTTGGTTTGCAACCTCCCAGGCTCCTTTGCCTTCTCGATGGCTGCTGTTCTGGTCCCATATTGAGTTTCTACTTTCCATGAGTCCTGGATCGAGCCTTGGTGTCGTCTGGCGTTTAAGATAAGTGTTTTTCTTTTAATATTTTTCTAAGATTGATGTGTTAACTCTAACCAGACATCGGCAGCCATAATCTAAGATGGGACATTAACTTTTAGTTCAGGTTTAGGGGAGGATTTCTGGAGAAGAAAAAAATAATGTACAGGAACGTGAATGTATGTTAAACATCATGTAATCAAGAAGTACTAACCAATGTCTTTATGAAGTTATTATTGTTTTGCAAAAAAAAAGGTTATTTATGTGCCGGTGTTCCTTTTGTTATTTTACTATTTAGTATGGAGTCCGAGTCGCGTAAATTAATTTGACAAAAAAAAAATGAAGGGGGTAGAAATCATATTTGGAGAGGAAAATTTTGCTTAATTCTATCTTGGTTAGTCGAAGTGATATTTAATGTCTGGTTGATGTAAAAATATATCAGAATTAAAGAAAAAAAATAAAGGGGGTGGAGATTTAACTTGTCTAAACAAATGATTAAGAAATTCTTTCAATTTATGATGTGCAAATGTTGGTGAAATTGGTAAATGAATTAAAAGGTGATATGGTACTGGGATTAACAATAACCTTAAATTAACCGTGACTCACACCCCATGTTTAGTGGTTGCTTTATTTGTTATGTTTCTTGTGTTAACAATTCACGAATTTTACCGGTAGGGCGCCCACCGTTTCCTTGTTTATTCGAGTTTTAACAATTTCATAAAGTATGTAATTACTTACCAGTTTAACTATTGTGTAAAGTGTTCAATAATTTTGACGTTTAAACTAATTCGCAAAGTGTGCAATAATTCTGAACTTTAAACTATTTCTTGAAGTGTGCAATAACATGCTTGTGTAACAATTTCTTAAAGTGTGTAAAAATCTACAAATTTAACTAGTTCGCAAAGTGTGCAATAATTTTGAAGTATAACTGTTTCTATATATGTACAATATCATACTTGCCTCACTTAAACGAGGAATAATTTTAAATCATACTGATATAGCTTAAATAAATTTATATTGTTATTTACAATTACTGATTTATGTTGTTATTTCACAAGTGTATCACATCCTAGCAAATCTGAGCTTTTTGGTAAAAATAATTTACCAAATGATAATTTGGTGAATAATTTTGTTTAACTTGAGTGTTAAAATCTGTAATTCTTGGAGTTACAAGTAATCTACTTCTTCTTGTAATTTAAATTGTAAGAGTTAAAAGGTAAAATCACGACAAATCTCAAGAGTTGGTAAAATACCTCAGCTCCCAATAACACATCAATTTTTCCAGGTTGATAAAAATAAAGATCCGCGAGTTTAATATTGAAGGGCAAATGCTCTTTAGGAATTTGCAAAGAATCTATAGGAATCATATTTGAGATTTTAGGAACACATAAAAATTCTAATTGAATCTCAAAGTCACTTTTATTAGAAACTATGGTACATACTCTTGAACTCACATTTATTTTATCACTATTCAAACCAGAAACAGCAATAGGTATTTTTTCCTTTTTAATTTGCAATAAATCAGCGAACTCAGTTGACATGAATGAACACATGGATCCGACAACTAGTAAAGCTCTCGCTAAGTTTCCAAAGTGGTCTCTTACAAAAATATTTGCAGCTGAGAGAATTGCTGTTTTTGTCTGCCTCACCTCACCTCCACTCACTGCTGCAGAGGAAAATATATTACTCTCATTAGATAAATCAAAGTTCGTAGCGTTTGGATCGAGACTTGATGACGCCACGATGCTTTGAGAATTTGTACATCTCTGATTTCCGGTCTTTCGATTCTGTTTTGTTTTTCATTCTCGTAATGAAGTAATGTTGAATGTTTTTTAGAACATTTTTGACATTGAAAAGTTGATGTGCAATTCCGAACAGCACGAAATTTCAGACAATTAAAACAAAGGTTGTTTCTTTTTATGAATTCACATCTATCATTCACAGAAAGATTTATAAATTCTGGACATTTATACAGTCCATGAAATTCTTCTCTCTGGCATTTTTACATATTTGAATTTTGTACTTTTTGAATTAGATGTTGAAACATACTCATAACTTTATTTTGAAAATTATGATTCTTTTTTACTTCTTTTATTTTACTGTTTTGAAGGGTTCTTGCTTGGCTTTGTAAAAACGAAAGTAATTGCTTTAAAGAACCAAAATCTTCAGAATTATTCAGTTCTTTCTCCCACCAATAATGAGTTGATTTATCTAGCTTTTCAACAATTATAAGCACAATCATTGTTTCCGATAAATTTTCTACTTTATAATTTAGAACCTTTAGAGATCGAATACACTCATTCGTTATATCGATTAAATTTAAGATGGCACTAGATGATTCACTTATATTAGGTCGACTCAAAAGTTTTTTGATTATGGCATTTAATAGCTCCCGTTTATTTGAATACCTGTCTTCTAAAAGTTTCCATGCAATATCAAAATTAGCATCAGAAATAGAGATTGACTGTATAACTCGCAAAGCTTCAACCCTACAACTGGCTTTAAGATACTGTAATTTGATGGAGTTTGAAATGGATTTATTTTCAATTACACTTGCGACAAATGTCTTTAAATATGATCCAATTCTCAATTTTGTAGTGATGCTACTTTTGATTTGTAGGGGTGCTGCTAGTGATCTCAATTTGTATTTGCTATTTTTTAACTATGAAAAATCACTATAAGTGATGGGTGTGTCAATTTTTATTGTAAATCTTTTGCCCTGGTTGGACTTCAAAGAGACTTTTTACAAATGAATCATCTACTTTCTTCATGTGTTTATTGAATTGATCTTATAAGTGTCAAATGGGTTATTCTCTCATGTGAATTTTAAATGAGGCTATTTTAATTTTTCTTCCTTCCTCGTGGATTTTAAAACTAAATTATGGTTTAGATTAACGGTTAGTTGAGTTACCCCTTCATGTATATTTTAATTGTGTTTATTTGGGGTATTCTATTCTTTTCCTTGGGACTTCGTATTTTATTCTTCAGTGCTTAGTGAAATAGGCTGAGAGTGAATGTTCATACCTTGTTATTAATCATACAGCTGTCGAATGATTAAGTATCGTGAAATTAAAATAGAAATAAAATAACGCAAAAAAAAATCATACTAGTAAAGTTTAGATGAGTGAGTTTGTATGCAATTCTTTGCATATATTCTGTAGACGAATGCTTAAATATCCTTACTTATATTCTTCGGGCGAGCATTCAATTATCTTAAAGCTAAAGTTTGGATGAGTGAGTTTGCATGCAATTCCTTACATACATTCTGCAGACGAACGCTTATATATCTTTACATAAATTCTTCAGGCGAATATTTATGAAAAATCGAATTAACGAAAAATCAAATTGGTACAATACACAATTCTTTAAATATGTATTCCGAAATTCTTAAATATATTTTCTATTAACGAAAAAATCGAATTGGTAGAATATGCAATTCCTTAAATATGTTTTCCGCAATTCTTAAATATATTTTCTATTAACGAAAAATCGAATTGGCAGAATCGCAGATTTTTGAGGTGGATCAATTTGTACCCAATTCATTAAAATATGTTCTATAAAATAACGAAAGATTGATTTTTGGGGGAATTCTTTGGAAATTTTCCGGCTTGAAAGCAATTATATGGGTGGATTTTGTACTTAATTCTTTAACCCTTCTTTGCATGATTTTTTCTTTATTGGTGAAATAAATCAAGGTGATATAATTCATGTTCAAAATTAAAGGAAAAATGGTTAAAAAAATCTTAGTATATATTTATAGTATAAATTTAGCAAAAAACAATATGATGGAAATTTCCATCATCATGCAAAGTTAGATTAAACGCAAACTTTTTCAGAAATTGCTCTAAAAATAACAGAAACACATGTTACAAACCTTTCATCCACATCACTTTTTTAGCAATAGAAACTCAAATATAATAAAACAAAATTAAAAACGAAATCATACGTTTATTGCAACTACAACAAACAGCGGAATGACAACTTCAAGCTCGTTTTACTGATAGTGACACTTGCTTATTTTTGACAGATATGTTTTTTTTTTATGCAATGGACATTAAAAAGGTATCCAGACACGATCAACTGAAAGTGAACTTGTTCTTTTATATAATTTTTGGGCATTCAATGTTATGATGGAAATTTACACCATCATGCAAAGAAGGGTTAAATATATTCAGGCTTTTAAATGGGTAGATTTTGTGCGAAATTCGTTAAATATATTCCGGCTTTTAAGTGAGTAGACTTATTTTGTATGAAATTCTTTAAATATATTCAGGCTTTTAAGTGGGTGGATTTTGTATGAAATTCGTTAAATATATTCAGGCTTTTAAGAGAATAGACTTTGTAGGCAATTCTTTTAAAAATTTTCTGCTTGAAAGCAATTATCTAAATATATAACAAGTAAAAATCATGGCGAATCTCGGTGTGAATGTTCACTTTCGCAAGCCTAGGCAGGGATAACTTGTTCTTTGGACATCCGGTGAGCAGTTCACAATATGGCGAATTTTGAAAAAAAAGGGAGATCAGCTTGAAACCCCCTTTTGAAAAAAAAGGGAGATCAGCTTGAAACCCCCTTCTTCCTTAGAACTTGACCAATGAGGTCCAACTCCCACATGTAGAGATGACGTAGGAGCAGCGTCGCTATTTAAGAGCGCACGTGACGCGTCTCAAGACCTTTTTTCTCTTGGCATTGGTGCTTCCCTTGACCCCGGTACTTAAGGTGTTGCGGCGAGAAATCGTCCTTTTTCTCTTCTGCTGACGTGTTGGGCATTTGACCTCTCCTGAGGCAAATTCTGAATAGGGGTGCGAGATCTTGTAACCCCGACTTCCTTCTGTCGATGCAGCGTAAGATGGAGCCGATGTCTAAAATTCGCTTTCATCGACTAGAAATCTTCCCTTTTCGGAGAAAGACTGGAGCACATAACTGGAGGATGATTAGTGAGATTCAATCGTAGTAATAGTTCTTTCCGAGTTGAGGAACTTTGGGCAAGCGCCCACTCCAAACAAAGGTCGATGCGGATGTAGAGTCCTGTCCGAAATCAAGAATGAGGATCCTGCGGAGACGAATCCGAATCATTGGCTCTCTAAGCTACCTAATCCTGGAGTGAAGTAGCGGTGATGAATTCCTGGCTCTCTAGGTGACCCGGTCCTGATGCGAACCAGCAGAGGAGACAACTAGGCCATCTACACCAATTTTTCCTCTCGATGATGGCATTATCCGACCTGGAGGTGACGTCCGTTCCTGGGCAGTGAAGGGTCATCCGACCAGACAGATAAGTCAAATATTGTTCTGTTGCCTTTTTCTACCGTCTTTTTTTTTATCGCAAGAAAAAAAAACTGCATTTTTATCTTCTTCTAAAGTGCTCAACGCTTAAAATTGTTAAATTCGTCTGACAGTCAACGTCATAATTCGGACACCAATTGCTGGAAAATTATGTAGTAAAGATAGGAGTAATATAAAAGGGGGAGTGAGTTACCATTGCAATGTAAAGCAATTTTAAATCAATGAAAATGTGTATGTAGCCAAGAAAATTTTCTGTATCGTGCAATATGTATTCTAGATTTATGAATATCAGTGTTATTCATTTGTGCATGTGTGCAGATTTTTTATGTATTATTTGAATATTGAAGTAGGGTTTAATTTGGGGCATGAGTCGTGGAAAGAAGTAAAGACTTTTTTTTTTGTTCTGCTTACTCATTGATGGTTGGTATCACACTTCAATGGGACATAAAGTGTAAAGAAAAAAAATACTTAAGTAAATAAATGAAAAGAAGTAATGTCGTAGCAAATTTTGAAATCTCATGCTAATCAGTATCTATGGAATATTATCCTGGGTGTTAAGAGCAATTGTGGGAGATAAATTTTCTTTGGGAAAGAGGGGGTGGCGCGACTCACGCCTCAAGTAAACCATGTTAAATTTGTGAATCTTAAAATGTCATTCGGATTGGGCGCCCTCCGTAACCAAATCATTATTGAATCTGAGAATTTATGCAATATCCATCCATATTCTTAATCGTACAAACGTGCAATGTTTAATTTTTCAATGTTGAATAAATGTTTTATTCTGTTTTAAGATTTTATGCAGTGTTGTTATTTTCACACACGACTTGCATCCACATTACTTACTGAGAGTTTCTGGTTAAATTTAAGAACCTAGTGTAACTGCGGCCACATTATTAACAATCCTTTCAAATTAGTTTTCTTATCTGTGAGAATTTCAATGTAAGATGGAGTAAACTTTATTTTATCCGTTAGCAATTTTAAATTAGCTAATGTGAATCGAGTTTGTATTGATATTGAGAATTGTAATTGTTGAGTAGTTCCAACCTTTAATGTGAGTGTTTAATTCAAAAGATTAAGGCTTAAAGTTAAAGCATAAGTTGATAGTAGCTTAATTTTAAATGCAAACTAAATAATTTAGCAATCATCACTTATCTAATTAGTGAAAGTAAAATAAAACCATGACAATTTTACCATTGAATGTTGGTACGGATAGTGTCGGTAATTTTACGTCCAACAGAACACTTGCATTACAGTTTGACACAGATGAAATAGAATGTTCAGGATAAGTTTTATTCATTTTACGATTAAAGTTTAATCTCAATTCGTCTATAGAATCGTCTATGGTTTCTTTCTCTTTGATAAAATCATCTAACTCCTCTGGTTTGCAGGTTACAAAAATTGAATCAAATAGTAACTTGAAGTCATTCAATAAATCACTGGTTTTAGAGTCAAATAATCGCAAGGCAATTGAATCTGCGTCCTTTATTGCCGAAGCAACTTTATCTCCGAGCCTTGTTAACGCGGTTTTTAGAACTTTCTTTTTCGTTTTTAAAGGCTCCATTAATTTCTCCCGATTGTCGCTGATTTCCTCCCGCTTTTTAGCATTTTCAAGGAATCTGAGCAAATAAATAGTAATTGTTACGAAGTTAGAAAACATTTTATCCAATAGGTGGTGCGCACGTCTTATGTGTTACACCGCACATAAGACGTATTATGTGAATTAATTTATGAATCTTAAGTTCGAATAATTATTGGAAAGAGAGCTCACCTCCGGCTCGACAGACAATCTGGACAGTATCACGAAGAGATTTGCTGGTTTTGTTGTAAATTTGAATTCTCTCAAAAAGGATTACGCTCTTTTTTCCAATAACCAACTCTTTATTTCGATCACAAGACTTACACTGATAGTAGAAGCAATAATGATTCCCGGCGGTGTAGCACATAAGACGTGCACACCACCTATTGGAAAAATGTTTTCTAACTTCGTAACAATTACTATTTATTTGCTCAGATTCCTTGAAAATGCTAAAAAGCGGGAGGAAGTCAGCGACAATCGGGAGAAATTGTTAAAAAGAGGGTGAGTTGGCAGGTCTGATTTGCATCCATTTTGTTATAAGGCAAAAGCAAGAAAGTAATTTACAAGATAACTCATGCAATCTACACAGTATTGTTACAAAGTTGTAAAGTTGTTTCCCTGACATGCTAATCTTAGGACAAGAAAGTGTCGTGATTTTTACTTTACTTTTAACTAATTTGATAAGTGGTGTTGCTAAATTATTTAATTTACATTTAAGTTAATCTGCTTTCAATTAAAGCCTTAATTCTAAGCTACATTCTTTTGAATATACACTCGGATAAAATTTAGAGCTACTCAATAATTACAATTCTCAAGACCAATACAAATAAAATTCACTTTCGCTATAGTAAAATTGCTTTCGAAATTAAATAAAATTTACTCAAACTTAAGTTGAAATTTCAACCAGGTAAAATATCAAATTTTAAGGATCATTAAACGTTGTGGCCCGCAATAACACTAGGTTCTTGAAATTAACCAGAAACTCTCAGTAAGTAATGTGAATGCAAGTCGTGTGTGAAAATAACAACACCGCATAAAATTTTAAATAAAATAAAACATTTATTCAACTTTGAAAGATTAAACATTACACGTTTGTTCGATTAAGAACATCGAAGGATATTGCATAAATTACTCAGATTCAATAATGATTTGGTTACGGAGGGCGCCCAATCCGAATGACATTTTAAAATTCACAAATCTAACATGGTTTACTTGAGGCGTGAGTCGCGCAACCCCCTCTCCCCAAAAAAATTTATCTCCCTCAATTCCTGTTAACACCCAGGATAATATTTAGTGGATACTGATTAGCATGAGATTTCAAAATTTGCTACAACATTACTTCTTTTCATTTATTTAATTATTTATTTTTTTACACTTTATGTCCCATTGAACTATGATACCAAACATCAATGATTAAGCAGAACGAATAAAACATCTTTACTTCTTTCCACGACTCATGCCCCAAATTAAACCCTACTTCAATATTCAAACAATGCATCAAAAATCCTCACACATGCACAAACGAATAACACTGACATTTTTTTTCTTTAGAATACATATTGCATTTTACAGAAAATTTTCTTGGCTACAAACACATTTTCATTTATTTAAGATTGCTTTACATCACAACGGAAACTCAGAAAGAACTATCACAACGCCTAAATCTCACTAATCATCCTCCATTTATTGGCTCCAGTCTTTCTCCGAAAAGGGAAGATTTCCATCCGATGAAAGCAGATTAAGACATCACCTCCACCTTACGCTGCATCGACAGAAGCAAGTCGGGGTTCCAAGATCTTGCACCCCGATTCAGGATTCGCCTCAGGAGAGGTCAAGTGACCAACAC